>JAUBOD010000279.1:3773420-3791285 GCA_032353885.1 Nothura maculosa | reverse complement strand
GCCCCGGGGGCCCGTGGGGGCGGCTCGGCCGCTGCCGCGTCCCGCCGCCCTCCCTTCAGCACCGCGAACAGCGGCCGCGGCGGCGGACGGGTCCCCTCGGCGTCCGGCGGGGCCCCCTCGGGGCCGCGAGGGTCCCTCGGGACTCTGAGGGTCCCTCAGGGGTCCCTCGTGGCGCGGGGGCCCCCTCGGGGCTGAGATTTTCAAGGGGTTTCGCCCCGGTATAAAAAGAGGGAGAAAGGAGGTGGCAGCGGAGGGGCCGTCGCGACCGGCTCTTGGGGAGCTGCCCCCGCTGCCGTTTGATACTGCGGGGAAAAAAGAAAGAAAATGAAAGAAAAAAAAAAAAAGAGAAAGTTTTCAGCTGGTCAGTTCATCAAAAGCTGGGGGAAATTTGTTATGCTGATGAGTTGTAGGCTGCTGGCGTGGTCTTGCCTATGCACCTCTCATACGGAGAGCTTGCTATACACAGTGATAGCTTAGGACCAAGGGAAAATATTCGAAGAAGGCGAATGGAAAAATGAATAATGTTCGCCAGGGCCGACAGAGATGGATTAGTCACTTTTGTGCTACTCACTGTGTCAGGATGTTCTTTTTTCATTAAGCAAACAAGATTTATTTAATGCTTCCTTGGTCCTGGTAGGCAGTAAACTAGAGATACAGGCAGAACTATGGGGTTCGAGTGCACGTCCCCAAGCTGCCGAGCTCTTGCTGTAACTCTAATCAATCTGCTAATTCACACCAGGCACCAGAATCCCAGTAGTGTCTTTTAAATGAGTCCGACCCTTGCAGAGAGCCATGCAGGTGAGAGTTAGTGGGCTCGGCATTTGAAATTATTCCTAAGAATCGCAGCTTTACATCAGATTTCCCATGTCTCCTTGTTTGTTTTTAGCTGTAGGTCCCCATTTTGCCAAAACTACACTCCAAGCGAGCCAAGTAGACTCTTGAGTCAAGCCTTTAAACAAACAGTATGAAGCTCCCAGTGATGGGTTTCACATATGCAGACCTATCTCAAAAGGAATATGAAAGTAAAGCGCAGAACTGAAAGTAGGAGCTTGGACACTCACTACTTTCCTGTGGGAAAATGGGAGGAAGTGCTTCAATATAGCTATTCAGGACAAAGTTATTGGACCTTTTATAGTATTTGAAGTTATTGATTTTTGTTACATAAAGCAATATTCCTGCAGTGATGGAAATTTTATCAAATAACCACAACATGATTTTACATAAAAAGTGACATAAGGAAAAAATTAATTGAAGGAACATCAACAGAAAATCCCACAACCACAATCTTAATCAATTTTAGTAAATGACAGAATTCTTTGTAGAACTTCTGCCAGTGCATTTAAATCAAATTCAATATAAATGTCCCAAGATATATAATTTCACTGCAGAACATACTTGTTTTTCATAAGAATCTATTTGTAGACTTGTTTTATATTCATTTTATTGAATCATGGTATTTTTGGAAGGAAAACAAGTTCGCTCTTTCAAACTGCACAAGAGAAAGGAACTTCATTAACATTTTCATAAAATATCCATCATAGGGAACTTATTCAAATATTTCAGACATATAAGCTCTATGTCATTCTTCTTTCCACTCCAAAAAATTAAGGAACTTTGAACACTGTTGGTGTAAAATTACTGGGTTTGTCATGATATTTTCACAGACATAAATATATTTTTATTCAGGCATTTGTTATATGCTTCTATAAAATTAAGTAGTAAAAGAATTAATATTAACATTCTTTCAAAATACAATTTAAGTATCTTAAGTAATAGCAATTTAAGCCTTGTAGAGAAAACATCTCTTTTATGATTTCTTTTATTTCCATTGTTATTAAAAGCTTGTTCAGTGTTTCCATCCACTGCTTGGAAAAGATTTTTTTTTTTTAACTTGGGAAAATAAAACACCAATAATTTTAAGATAGAGATATGGTTAGGTTAGTGTACTTGCTACATTATTTCCTTGTCACATTTTCAGTAGTAGAGGCAGATTGAAACTAGAAAGCTATTGCTAATATATTAAACATCAATATTTCTTAAAAATGGCTAAATTTACTGGCCAATAAACCCAGGGGAAGAGTTTTAATATCATTCCCTCTATATACTGATTATGTGAAAGATTGATTTTTTCCCCCAACTGCCTTGCTAGAATGCTACTGATAATGAAAATATAATTGCATTATATGAGTGTCATGAACAGCTGGAAGAAAAGACTTGAACAACAGGAGATTACTAACTCAACTTGTTTATATGCCGTCACAATTTTTAGTTTTGTGCATGTTGAATGTCATGGAGATTTAAAGCGTTCTGGTAGCACCTCTTGCTAGAACTGTGATGTCCCAAGTATGTTCCACTGAGCCATCCTTGGTCAGCATATTGAGTGTATTGAGTGATGAAGGAGAGCAGCTCTGTCCATGTGAGGGCTGCAGAAGAGATCCTCAGTGCTCACTTATATGCAGTAGGTGAGAGACACTGAAAGGTGAGCAGTAAAGGAGGGATTTTTATAGTCCCAGCATTACTATGGTGGCTGCCCAGGCCCTGTGCAGATTATATGAATCCTAATCTGCCCTGAAGGAGGCTTGGAACACCAACCTCATTTAACTCATCATCCCCAATCTGCCTGTTGAAGCCTTCCCATAGCTCCAGTCCTTCAATCACTTCATGTCAATGGACCCTCTGAGGCCCAAAAGGCCCCAAAATGTCAGTGGAAATGTGCAAGGTTGCGAGGACTGTCCACAATCCCACCTGCAGACATCCTAATCCATGCCAGAGGTTGCAAAAGAACCTCTGACTTGCTCTGGAGTACTAGTTGGTAGAGTTTTGAGCTGAAAAAGAGCTGGAAGGTGAATACACCTTGTTTTCCTTGTTCTGTTTTCCAGTTATAACTTCAGTTGATCATGGTATCTCGATACTAGACACAATATGGAAATTCCTAGTGTCAGCATCAGCAAGTTTCATGCTATTACTGTAGCTCTAACTGACAGGTAGATCAGAAATGCCCTCAGAAGATGTATCGCTTTATTACACTGGTGTATGTCACCTCAGAATTAGAAAACGAAAGGCTGATTCTATCATCAGCCTTGCCTATACCTCAAAATAAATGCAAGTATATGACATGAATTGCGTATTTGCAATATATGCCATTCTTCAGTTTGAACATTATTTACTTCTAAGATTTACTTTCCTGTCTTATTTGGTAGGAAAATAGTCTGATATATCCAAGGGCATAACTAGCTTTATAGTCAGAAAACTCATAACATTTTCACGCATAGCTTACGTTTCACAGGATTAAATTACAATTCCATGGAGATTTAATTTTTTAAAGCCTTCACTTTAATAGCATAGTATGTGTTAGTGCAGACAGTGAAGGCTCACTCAAATACATAAGCCAAAGAGTCTGCCATTAATCCTTACTGCCAGTGACTTACCCTTTCTGTCACGCACGTAGCAAGGGGTTCATGTTGAGGGAGTGGAGCTTCGGGCTTTGACATGTATATGGAGCTTTGAACCTTCAGAAAAACCTCCCATACAGAAAAGGTAGATGAATCACGGCAACACTGAAACTTTAGGTAGCTGCCACAATATATATATATTTTTCAGTCTTGACCGTTTGGACCAGAGGCAGCAGCACCTAGATCTGATGTCCCTCATGGTTAAGGGCAGTGGGTGGCAACCCTATCAGTGAGTAGAAGAGCTTTATAATAAGCTGGGATATTTTAGAAAGAAAAGGCTCAACTTTGATTGCTAATGATCCAGTAACAACATTTTTTAAGCAAACAAATACTAAGGATCATAGGTTAATATGGCTTTTCCCTATTTTTCTGCATTCTTTTAAGCTCCTTAAACTATGGGAGTCTGATCTGGAGAAACCACCAGCGCTCAAGATGTGGTGGGATTCACTGGAGCAGAGTGCTGAGGCTTGTTTTCTGATGAAAGCCAAGTGCCAGCATTTGTGCTGAATTTTCAAAAAAAATCTGTAATCTCTCTCTTGGACACGAAAACAATAACATGCAGATTGAGACGGTGAAATAGCAGGTTGAGAGAAAGAACAAGATGACAAGAGAGAGCGTGTACAAGAGCATACTTAATTCAGTGCTCTAATCAACTGTGTTCTGCAGTGCTTTATCATAAGGATCCCTGCATAACACTCACAAGCTCTGAGAACTCTGCAGCATTGCAGGAAATCCTCTGCTTTTTGTTTCTTATTTAAAAAAAAAAACCTCATTGTGTCTTGTCAATATAGACAACTTTGTCAGTGAAAGCAAGGGATAAATTATCATATAATTTAGTATTTATCATAATCAAGAGCAGGGGTTCATTAGAATAATGTGCAATTGCCACACTACTCCTCAAAGAATTATTTTGAAGAATGAGAAAATAATAAAATTCCCTACCTTCCTGCTTTTTCTCCCCCTTCTCCTGTTAACATACACAGAGTCTGGAGTTTCTATTAGCTTGTCAGATGAATTTTCCATTATTGAAAATAACCATTTATGGTAAATGGTTGTAATTAAGAAACTTTCTCTCCAAGCTCAATAACTGTCTGAGCAGGAAGAGATAATTCCCTATTAATATCCGTGGGGGTCAGATTTTTGCACAAAAGCCCTCAAGGGAAATGCCTCGTCTAGAAATGTAGTCTCCTTTATTAAGTCAGTGAAAAGACCTGGGCACTTTGGAAGAACAACTTTAGGCCACTAAAGATCCCAATAAGCCTCTGGATGTGTCAGAATTTGGTGCCTGAAGTTTTGCAGGACAGACCTAAATTGTAATTAAATCAATGTGTCAATCTGCTGTTGCAGAAAGTGTGAGAAGGAAGCTCCTTTTTCCAGAGCTCTAGGATGGAATCTTGACTTTTAAAATTCTCTATCTGCATGGCTCTACATCACTATCTTTCTGATTGCCTTATAAAAATATCAAAATTAGACAGAAACCAGACTTTTTTTTTCTTTTTAACTATTCCTTCCAACACTCTCCAGCTGCAGCATTAGGTAACTCATAACTTCCTGACCTCAGAACCCAAGAACTGAATCAGTGGTAACATAGTTAGGTAAAGGTGGAAGGAACTTTTCTTTAAAAATAGAGAAAAACAGTAATTGTTTAAAAATATGAAGATTGCTACCAGGTGCAATGAGCTCTGAATCAGAGTGTTTGGGTCAATGTGATGAGGAAGAGATGCTGAGCTGGAAGGGAAAAGCTCCTGTAAGCTCTAGTTGAAGTGGTACAGATATGTTCCCCATAGTGTGCTGCTTGCTTTCCCTGGTACAAATATAGGAGAGCATTTCAGCATGTGCCTCAGTCCTATTAGATGGGAGATAAATGAAACGCTTCATTTAATTTTTTACTGAGGAATTATCAAATCTTCATCCAGCAGCAAATTTAAAGGGGAGGAGGCAAAAGGAGGCTACTGGATTGCAGCCCATTACCCCTGCCAAATGTGGCGTTCACATCAGAATGCTGCTCATAAAATGCACAGTTGTCTCAGTTGTCTTGGGCTTCTTGGCTATTGCCCGTTGCTTTGCTATAAGTGGATAAGAGTTTTTTCAACATTAAAAGCAAAGTAATTTTAATCTGTTTGCCAGAAATTGTGCTTTAACTACCATTAAAATCAGAAAGACAAATAGGCAAACAAGCCGTGCTACTTCTAAAGGAAGCAGTCCAACAATATCTGCAATACTCTAGTGAGGGCGACTATAAGTATATGTAAGATATTACCATAGTAGCTGTTGGTAAGTGTTGACTTTGCACTTGTGAGTGCTACACACTATGCGAGAACACAGCTCATATAATGGTTTTCCAGACGGTCATTACCATGTTTTGTTTTGTTTTGTTTTTCTCAGCAACTGTATTTATACTTTTAAGAGAGAACTATGAACCTCTATACCATCCTAGTGCCAAATTCTTTATCAGACTGAGCTCTCCATCACTAGTCAGAGACTCAAAGCTAGATGAGATTTGAAGGTGGATGAAATCAGGGAGAGATGGGAGGAGAAAGGCTCAAGAGAGAAAAAATAATAATAATTTATAAAAGCAAGGGAACTCTGGAACTAGACCTGTAATGTAAACATCTACTTACTCTAAGTAATCCATTCCACAGTTCTGGGTTGGCTCACTGGAAAGAGGACCATATGCAACATCTGTATGTTGCTGATCTTTATTCCTCCACTCTCTACCCCTTGTAATTATCAAATGTATAGTTTTAATTTCAAATTTAATTTATCAGATTCTGAAGTGCATTTAGCTATAAGCTATCAGGCAGTTAATATGCTAACATAGCACTAGGAAGCATATGCCTTATGGCAATATGAAAAATAAGTAGAAAGTTATTCTGAATTGCTGTCCAGAGAAGAAATAGTGTCCACGGTGTATAAGCTGCAGACATCTATTATTGTCACACTGCATTCCAGCAGTGTGTGCTGCAGGAAAAAGACTTTGTTCATTCATAAAATAAGAGATAGCATTAGTAGATATGAGGCAGATAGATCTCTATATAAAATTTAAACTGAAACACAATATTAAATCAAATATTAAAATAATTCAAGAAAGAAAGAAATGGGTAGATGCTTTGGCTTGGATAGCTTGCAAGGGATAGCGTTTTCATTTTTTGTGCTTCTTTGTTTTCAATTACAGCTGCACTCAGAAACCAGACTGGTAGGTTTGGGGAATCACATATAACTCACCTATTTGAAGAGCATTAAGCTGCTAGTTTTTAGGACAATCAGGTAGGCCCCCTCAGCTTGGGAGATGCTTAAAAGATATGTGATATGATCATGTGGGGAAAAATAATAATAACAAGAGATGCTACAAGGAGATATATGAAAATATATCTGAAAATATATATGAATAGCAAATCCTGCTAAGCTGTTATAGAAATAGACTCACAGCAAATATGTGATCTTATATATGCACTTGAATCAAAAAGTATTAAACTCATTCTATTTACTTTAGTGGGTTTCATATCAGGCCTTAAGTGTAAAGTTATCTAAGGATGTTAATGTATAGGAAAGATAGATCTGACATAAGGCATCCTTATTACCACTCAAGATGGCTTCATTTCTTACAACTGTCAGCAGAAATCTTTGTACAATCCAGTCTCAACTTAGTTCTTGTTTGCGCTATGTAACTCCGAATATACAGCCAGCAAAGACAGGGAAAAGGATTAACTCACATATTCTAGAAATATCCACACATATTTCAAGTTATTGCTATTTTATGATGATTTTAAGATGGAGTGTCTTATATTTTACCACACTGAGGGCACAGAATGCTCTTATGGGAGAGAAGAGTTAGCAGCTTCTTTGAAGTGCCATAAACATAGCACATGGTCAGCCCAGATGATTGTGTCCTACTGCAGATGTTTATCAGAATTTGGAGCCTGAGTATTTTTGCTTGATCTGTAACAAAGGTCTGGTCTGGTTTAGCTTCAAAGTGTGGACTTGGAAATAGGTGTGGAAAGATTTTTTGACACATATTAGTTTGAAGTGAATAACTGATTGCAGGTTAATAAGGGCTAGTGACCATTAGTGGTAAGTGAGCACAGGTGAAATTGTCAAATCAAAGGCATGCAAGATGTCATCTGTTGTATGTCCTCACACGAGCCCATAAAATAACACGTTTCTTTTTAAATATTCCTATCAGCATCTGCTGCTACTTTCCCTTAATTGCATTTATCAATAAGCAAGTGCTGCCAGGTCGGACTCATATCAGTTTATAGCAGGAAGTCATATCTTCAGTTTAAGAACAAAGCAAAAATAGTTTCGATCAGATTTTTACAGACCACTATGAAGGAGAGTCTGTGTTGCGGAACTGGGGGAAATGTTATCCCTAAAACAGATTTCACAGTTCTCAAACATACTGTACTAGATCCTATACAAAAACCTTTCCAGTTCCAAGCAAGCATTAGATCAGGTTTAATGAAGAACTCCTCTCTCAAACAACAGGCCTGTTCAAATCCCAAGTGAAGTTGAAGCTATCAAGTGTATAGGCAGTGCTGCCCCGTAGGGTTTGTGACCAAGACAAGCTAAACAGCTGGGCTGTGTGATTGGGAAAGCTGAGAGCAAACACTGGCAACTGAACTGACAAGGGATCTCCATTTTATTCTTGAGAGCCAGACCTCAAGCATAAGCAGAAGGACAAAGATCAGGCTTCTCTGGCTGTTGCTGCCTTTTTTATTTTTTTTCAAAATTATAAAGGAAGGAGTTTTACACCAGTAAAAAAAAAAATGTTTTAAGCTAGCTTTTCATTGCAGTGAAATCTGAGGTTGAGGGAGTCCGCACCCCAAACATATACTGCTCAGTTCAGCATAGTCACATTCCAAGAACTGGATTTTGTTGGCTTGCCTCCTAATCAGTTGAGTTTCACTGGAAAAGATGTGCCACCAGCAAAAAAGACAAGCTAAACCCCAAGCCCCGCTCTCCAGTTATAACTATAATCATCAAATCAATACTCAGGAACCTAGAATTAGCACTTCTACTTAATCTTACACAACGACGTGGGAGGCAAATAGGAGGAGAACAGTACAGTTCAGATGCAACTAGATAAACATGTATTAGCGATTAGTGCAGAGGTCAAAATTAGAACTATTAGAAGTAAAAGTTAAGATAATTTTTTTAGAAACTTCATTCCCCTCCACAAAAGAAAAATGCTTATATAAAGTGACTGGGAAATAAAATGCTTTGCCTTTGCATAGTCTGTGACTATTCCTCTGTGCCAATAGTCAAGGACTTGACCTTTTTTTTCAGTATTATATTCCACGTGAACACACTGTCATCCAGCATATATATAGTTATTACTGTGACTTAATTAAGTTCTCTAACCCTTACTATGGACCTCTAATTGACTCAGAACAAAAACTAGCATTGCTAAATATAAGAATTATAAATTCATTTCACAGAATTACAGAAAAAAATAGATTAGAAGGACCTCTGGAGATCTCCAGTCCAGTTTCACTGATGCCAAGCAGAAAGGAATAATTACTTTCCTCACCCTGCTGGCTGCGTTATTAACTAACACATTCCAGCATACAGTCAGCCATATTGTGGTAAGGGTGCACAGCTCACTTATGTGCAGCTTGTTGTCCGCAGGCCCCATAGGTCCTTTCCTGCGGACTTGCTGCTTCACTAGTATTGGCCAGTAGCCTTGCTCAATGTCTTGTATCGCTGCACAGCTTGTTCTGTTCCAGATGCAGGGCCTAGCATTCATTATTGCTGAATTTCATGGGGTTCCAGGCAGCCCATTCATCATGCCTGTCAAGATCCCCCTGAGTGACAGTGCTACCTCCCCATGCATCAACTACTCCTTCTATTTTGGCGTCGTTCAAGGATTGGCCAAGACATGTTCAGTCCCATAACTTGCGTCACTGGTGAAAATACTGCATAGTATTGGCAATATATAGTATTGCCTCTGAGGAACACCATCAGCAGTTAAGACATCAAACCACTGACTTCTTGAGCCCAAAGATGCAGAAATTTTCCACCCACCTTCCAGTCTTCCCATCCAGTTCATTTTCTCTCTGCTGTGGGATGCTAGGCTGAAAGACTCACTAAGGTAAAAAATACTGACTCTCCTCTCATCCACTTGCCTGGTCATTTTGTCACAGAAGGCTGTCAGTGTCATCAAGTGTGATTTGCCACAAGATAAATCCAAGTGAGCTGTTTTTCGCTTATGTTCTTTTCCTTTAACAGTCCGGAAATAGCTTCTTTGAGGATTTCCTCCATGATTTTCCCAAGATCTAAGAAAACCCTACAGTGCCCTACATCCTCCTTCTTGTCTTCTTAAAAGGCAGGCATAACATTTGCCTGTTTACAGTCATCAGGGACCTTCTGATCTATTTCTATTTTTTCATATGCTTATGTTCATTATTCTCAGTTTCAAATTTCAGCATTCCTTCCACTTTGAGTGTCCTTGTTTCTTGCTGCTAACTTGGCTGCTTGTCACTGTATTTTCTGTACTTCTCACATGATTTTTCTGTAGGAATAGTCTATCATTAGAAGCTTACTTGGCAATCTTTTTCAAATTTGCATCATCTTTCTAGACAATTTATAAATGTAAATGAAATACAAATGTGCCTTTTTCTACAGAAAGCTGCTATACAAAATAGCAGCCCAAAGTTGGATTTGGAATTTTTCTCTGAAATTTTACATTCCTCCCTTCTCCAAATTCTTCATTTATATTCTTTCTCTCTGTATGTGTATTGGAATAGAAAACTCTTTCATTTGGAAAAATCTTTTAAATAACTTACAGCTAAAAAAAGGCAAATGTTAGAAATGTTTGATCATCCACCTGGCAAATATTTATTCTGTGAGTAGCTCTGCACTATGGAATTCCATAGGGTTATCTAGAGATACACATTTGAGTATTGTAGAATTTATGTTCTTGTTTGGTTATTTCTGAGTCCTTAACGTGAGTGTTCAGCGTGTTTTTTTCTTGATATTTTCAGTTGTGTAATTTTGATACTTTTAACACATACAGAGTAGCTGCTTCTTCTGAAGTAAGCAGGAGCTTTTTTACTTATTTCAGTGGGGATAAATTCAGGCCCTTAATTAAATTTTATGACCTGCATTAGTCTCCATGGAAGAACCTTAAAATAGTGATCTTTTCCTCATAGACTTATCCTTCTGGGACAATAAATGAAAATGTGAATTAACTACATTATTTTTCACATAATCAGCCTTTTTTTCCTAGGGTACTCAAATTTCTGATTGACTTAAACTGCTAACATAGTGACTTGAATGAAACAATAACCATTTCACTTCTAATAAGAGCACAACAAGAGCATTACCAAGGATTCTGAAACAAATATCCTCTTCTGTTTTGCTCTTGGTCAGACTGTTCTCTCCAGCTTCTTTCTTGGCTCTATTATACAAAAGTCTCTAGATTATACCCTAGGCCATCAGAGATGTTTGAAGTGCTGCAATAAACTAAATACTCATGATTTACTCCCCCTCAACTTGCTGATCTTCTCACTCTCCCTATTTTTTACCATGCTCCTTTTTCTGCTCCTTTTTTTCTGTAGCAAAATGTATTTTTTTTCTTCATTCACTTTGTCAAGGCTGCTGAACAAAGCCTTTTATCCCTACTGGGCTTCTGAAAACATGCTATGGTTACCCTTCACCCTTGGAGGGAACTTCCCACATTTCTCTGGAAATTGTTTATCTCTTCCCCTCCATGTATATTAATGTGAAAGCTCAGTCATGTGAGGGTACATTAAAAAGTGGACAAATCCTCCTGTTGTGAGGAGTAGGCAAATGGAGATGGCTTTTATTTCCCCACAGGAGTGACGTATTTTTTGTCTCCAAGAGCATCCTGGGGTGAAGTGCTAAGGAGCACTAAGAAACACTTCAGAGGATGAACCACATGCAGAGAGCACACTACATTCTCGAAACAAAAAGCAATTATAGCCCTGATTAACCTGCAGCCCTTCTGCATGCAGTGGGCCAGGATCAAAGACACAGTCCTCTTACTATAAAACACAAAACAGAGTTTCAGCTTAGGAAAAAAAGCAGCAGTGTCAGGAGAATGACTGAGAGCAGCGTTATCGGGTTCTGGTTTTTCTCTCTGAGAGTTACTCTGAGTAACTGGCACACGATCAGTTTAAAGTCAGATAATACTTTCTCCTAATTACTATCGCTGTGAACTTTTCAGTAGGATCTCAAAGTGAAGATCTCCTGCCTCTAGCAATTCCCACTGAAAGCAGAACATTTTGGACTTAGCACGACACTGCCATTGATGCAGCATGCAGCAGCTTGCAGCTCTACAGTATTGGCAGTGCAGTAAAAGGAAAATATGACAAAGAGAGATACAGGGCCAAAATGGGCCCTGATTTGCATGCTGTGCAATATCACTGAAGTCATCTGGAGTGGATCGTATATCAGAGGACAGATGGGCTCTGTTACCTGCTGAGAGAGCAATCCCGTTGCAGGTAGCAATTGTTTCTCTAAAGAATTAGTTTCTCAGCATAGGTTGGGCATAGTTATGGGAAGCACACCTACAGATGAAATATAGTGTTTTCTCAGCCTTTCTGTGGTTCTTTGCTGACCCAGAGGTATGCTTTGCATTAGAGCACTGAATTAAATCAGTGAGTTACAGTAGTTTATTACATACACAAAGATGCACATTTTGCCCAGTACAATTATCCTCTAATCTAGATAACTGCTCTAAAAACCTTGGTTGTTTTAACAATCACGAACTCAAGTTGTTCACCTTTATAATGAAATTAAGTGCTGTGTTCCACGGTCACTTTCCTCACCAAGTAATCCTTGCCTTTCCATGCTGCTGCAATCTTACATAAGCAAAAGCTGGATGCAAACCCAGCTTAAAAGCCAAGCTCAACTTGTCATCTTGCATAGCAGACACAGCACAGCTACATTCACTTATTTATTTGGAGAAAGGCTCAAACTACCAGCTGACTGATTCCCAGTATAAAGTAAGAGTATTCAATGCTTCT
This sequence comes from Nothura maculosa, assembly GCA_032353885.1. Lineage (NCBI taxonomy): Eukaryota > Metazoa > Chordata > Aves > Tinamiformes > Tinamidae > Nothura > Nothura maculosa. The sequence goes on along the minus strand of JAUBOD010000279.1, from coordinate 3,778,843 downwards.
CTCTGGACTTGAACTTAGGACAGTCACATATACCCGTGAAAATCAGGCTGGCAACATTTGATATCTACCTGCAAGAGTGAATAGTGTGCAGGGACATTAGCTTAGGTCTCCAAAATAGCACATCAGCACTAGCATGGGTTAGTACCTGAACAAATCAATCCTCTCTTTCAGTAGGACCAATTCAGCAAGATGCAGTAGCATCCTGAACATTTGGATCTGTTTTGCACATACAAAGCATGATGGTGGTGGGGAGCAAGGAGCAAATTCAACAGCAAATACACTTTCAACAGCTTTGTAAACTTGATGGCATTTCAGTGAAGGAGCTTTGGTCATTTTTCCAGTAGGGTGTGAATTTCTTGCAATGTGCCCAAACAGTGATTAAAGAAAAAAAAAAGGCAAATATCAGTATTTTGATCTATTGCTATTGCTATTTGCTATTGATTGTTTATTAAAAACTCTCTTGCCATCTTTCAAGATATAAGACAAGCAGCTCAAATCTGGGCATATAAAGCATGTTGCAGAATTCAGTGCAGAGATTCAGCTGTGGCTGAGGTACTTTTACATCTAAAAGTTCAGTATGGTGTAGCTCCCTGAGGAATTATCTTATCGAGGGGCATGACTTCTTCAGACACAGGCACACCCTCATGCTAACATTGTTATATAACTTTTAGGAACTAAGTTAGCAGTTTTGTACAGTAAAGCATCCCACGTTAATTCACAACACGATTTACTGCCTCCCTTACAACAGAGTTAGGCGTATGGGTAAATAATCCATCAGCTCCACGGCTTTCAAAAGATATTAGACACAAGTTTCAGGAGAGAGTTTGAAATGCGAGATGTTAACAAGGATTGCAAAGTACAGAAAGAAAGAATGATAAATATAGTCAGCTCCACTAGAAGTTTCTTGGCTCTCAGATATTTATCAACCTGCATTACTAAGCCTAATGCTTCATCCCATCTTGGACTAGATTTGCACAGGCCATGAACTATTTCCCTTTCAGTGGAAGACAGAAGGGAAAAGATATTCAGATACACCAAATTCATGTACTAGATGCACCACCTAGCAAAATTCTGTAAATCTCAAATAGGAAAGCTGCATGATTAGACCATCAGCTGAAATAATGATCATAAAGATTTCAGCTCAGGAAATCTCCAAGGACACTGCATGCTTCTGTAGATACCGCAGCAGTATCACCAACAGAAGAGGACGAAGTCACTTCACAGAGATAGTTGCTGACATCCATCTTTGGAGACAGTTTACAGCTCATGAGTAATCATCTACTGAGATCAAGAATAGAAATATTATTTTTTTTCCAAACAGCAAAGGGCAAGGCAGTAGTAATTTTTGATCCTGTCCTCTTGAATTACCTAAGGACTCCTAAAAATTCAGAGGATATGTTGTCAAGCGGCCTGCATCTGAGCTGGGTTACTGAAAAGTTACTCAGGTTTATTTATGTCACTACCCACACTTCTCCTTCCTCCAGGCCCTAATGATACAACTTTGAATGAACACATCAAATGGAATTAAGAAGTTCAGGGAGCTGGAGCAAAGGAGCCTGTGAAAGATGAAAAACTTAAGCAACATGAACATGATCTTGGTCAAATTTTAAGTGAGTGCCCAAGGTTCAAGAAGGAATAAGAACAATCATGGTTCTGGCACAACCGCACAGATGATATAACGAGGATGGAGTTTGGCTTGTTTGACCACAGAATGATTTTACATGAGCTCATAGAAGAGGAGAGAAGAAGAGGAGAGAAAAGGAAGTCTGTCTTTTGGAAGAGAAAAAAAATGAGAGAGAGAAGACAGAGGAGTATCTTTGCTTGTAAGATTGGAAGACCAGAGGAAGGCTTTAAATGCTTTTGAAAGAAACTATCAGAAAAAACCTCACGGATGCTTTGACAAGAACCTAAAATCAAGAGTGTGAATAGGGTTATTCATGAAAAGGTGATAAAAGGGATGAAGTGAATGAGAGAGCCTATCCATTGAACAAGTTAGATTATTTCCCCTTTACTCCTCATTTTTCTTGCATTGGTACAGACGTTACTAAATGATCGATATAATGAGTTACCTGGCAAATGAGTTCAAGCAAAGGCTTGAAGAGCGGACTGACACAATAGGTTCATTCAGGACCTATCTAGCCATTCTCTATAAAGGGAGAAACTTAGAGAACAATGTTCACATAAAAACAGAAGAGAGAAGGAGCAAGGTGCTATTACTGTGGGGATTTACAACTGTTCACCAAACTAGAATGATCAGTGGATACATCCTTTTATGAGCATTCCGAATTATCCGGATTACAGGATAGTTAGTGATTTCTGTAGAAAACCATAGAAGCTAAGGATGTGTGTCCTGCAGAGAAAGGGCACACCTGCATACACACACACACACTGAAGAAAATAGGGACTAATTCTAGAAGCCAATAGACAAGATGAGGTGCAACTAGCAAGAGACGCTGGTGATAAGATATTAATTTGTAAGAAAACTTGTAAAAAGCAAAGAACTGTGAAGTCTTGTGTATAGAATATATAGAATAGAATATATATAAAGGGCTGGCTGAGAGAACATCGCAGCCATTGATGAACCGGTAAATTGAAAGAGAGCAAGTGTGGTGCCCAACTCTAAGAAGAAGCATGTTGATCAGGAGAAGGAAGAGAAACTTCCGAGTTATGGGTTGTTCATCTTAAGTTCTTGAAAAGAAATAAAACTGCTTTGAGCATCAGAAAGTATAAGAAGGCAAGAGCTGCAAAAATGAATTTTCCAACACCACCTTTCAACAAACTGGTCCAATTTTGTTGCATGGTAGATCAAAATGAGACAGGGAAGAAGTTGAAGACGTCTTATATCTTGACTTTATAAAGAATATTTGACACAATATTCTAATAAGGAATCAGTAAAACTCAGTCTAGAAGAAATTACCTGGTCACAGTTATAAAACTACTCATAAAAGTGTACCAGAAAAGAGTTATCGGTGGTTCACTGCCAGTGTGGGAGAACGTATGAAGTTGAGTTAGCAAAGCAAACAGTTCTGTCTGGAGTTTCCCTTGTGCCCTGAAGGATGGAATAAACTGCTTAGAAAATTTGAAAGTCTGTAGGATGATAGGACTAGCATTCAGAATGATCTTGACATACTAAAGAAAAGGTCTGAAAGACTGGCTTCCAGTTCCAATTCCAGCAGCAAGCACATATTGTTCTTCTAAGAAAAGAAGAATTCATTATACAAAACGAAAGCCTGGAAGCACCTAGGGTTAATATACATGTCTCAAAAATGCTAGATCTTGCAAATTCCATCCTAAAACTTCTGATTTTTCCAACATTATAGAGAGAGTTAATTACAGGAGTTAAGCTATGCATCCCATTTGTGTGGCAAATACCTAAGAGTTAGGTCTGATCATGACTGATGACTTCAAAGTTATTTTACATTATTTTTAGCTGACTGCTTCTTCAAGGTGTTCACTTTAGAAATGCAGGACAGCTGTTTAATCAAGTTGCTTCTGAATTGCAGCAGATTAGTTGTGCCTGCCAGAGCATCCTGCTCTGTGAATGAATATTGGGAAAGGATTAAGTATGTCTGGCTGCATCACTGAGACATTGTAGAAGAAGGAGAAGAAGGAAGAGAAGGAGGAGAAGGAAGGAGAAGGAGAAAGAAGCACTTTTTCAAGAATGTCTCCAGAACAGGGACTGAATCACCTTGGACTTGTGATCCCAGGAATAGTGGTGAACAGGCAAAAATTCTAATACCCATGCCAAATGTCATTGCCTTGGAGGCCAAATATAGGCCATGGGGGTTGCACAGGTTGGAAAAAGCATCAGCTCACAAAAGAATATTCTGTTATAAAGGATACTAAAAAGTCTGTGTCCTTTTTAGTCATGCATATTGAAGCAGCTGATTGTTCCCTTCTCGTTTTTGGGTGACAAATCACAAAAAAACAGATGTTGCACTGTGTTAGTTTTTGTCACTGGCATCAAGCCCCTTGGCATGATTAAAGCAACTCTGTTGGCATCTTTGGAATAGTTGGGCATCAGAGCTGCTCTCTTTATTTACACAATACCATTCTGAATAACCTTTGAGCCTAAGATTTTTTTCCATTATAATACGTTTTTGAAGTCTTTCCCTCCATATCCCACTTTCAAATATGATATTCCCCAGTTCCTATAGTGTATAGTGTATATCTTCATTAAACAATAAACTTTGATGATAAATAGATATAAAATCCATCACATCTCTGACACCCACTTAAGTCCCACTGCAGAAGAAAGATCATTTTTAGGGTAATTTTAGCAGTGTACTTTCTTAGTGTCTTTTTGAAATCAAGTGTTAGGAGCAAAAAGGACAAATATATTTCAGCCCCCTCATACATTAAACTGGGAAGTCTAACAGAAATACATAGTTTTACTTTAAGTTAAATACTTCTGACAGTATATATGTGATTCAAAAGAAAATATGTCAGTCATTAAAAAAAAATGAAAAATAAGTCTTATTAATTCCAGCATTGATGTCTGGAATAAAAAAAAAAAAAGTAATTTTAAGCTTCTTTTGCTGGGAGTTATATGTGATGTCTTTTCAGAAAAAAAATCATTCAAGTGTATGAGGAATTTTTCACTGATAAGATAAAAAGAAGTGGAAATGCTGTATGGTTGGGTAGATATCAGAAATAAGCTATCCTCTAGTGTAGTTAATTGTCATTTAGAAAGGAAATATAACAAGTCCAAAAGTAAGTGATCTGCAGATTCTGTAGCCCTATACTCGAGAAGATAACACAATAAAATACTAGACTAGACAGTGCTGTGTAATGTAAATCCTATGAGTGGGTGTTCCAGCAGCAAAATGCAAGATACACTTCGTAACCAGAAAAGAGAATCATGATTCAAGACGAAAAGTAAAAAGCTAAATTGAAGAGTGTTCTGGCAGTCTTTTGTGAATATTAATAGTTTTATCATAATGTTTATAGAAAGAAAGACCATATTCATTCACATGTTATCTCAGAGAAGTATTTTCTATGAAACTGAGCAATAAATTGATAGTTTTCTACTAAATAGTGCAGGCCCCTCATGTATCCAAGCCTGAAGACATTTTATTTTCCCCCATCAAGTAAAGAGCATGGTGAAACAAAAAGTAAAAAGTACCTGAAATAAAGTTATTTTCCAACTACATGGAAGTCATGGTGTTAGATTGCAGGAAGCACAATACCTGTACCATATTAAAAGTGGTTTTACAAAACTTGGAACTTTTCCCTGCCTGTTCATGCCAACAGAATATGTAGAGTTGCTTTTACAGGACCTAACAGAAAGGCGTTACTAATGCTGAAAATCTTATAATGAGGGGAACATAGATGTCGCGGACCTTCATCAGGATTTGGTGCCCAGCGCGCGGGGAAGCACGACTGACTCAATATGAGTGATCAAGGCTTCACTTTATTGCTCT
>JAUBOD010000279.1:3749555-3773320 GCA_032353885.1 Nothura maculosa | reverse complement strand
CCAACAATAGCCCTTAACGATTCCCTAACACATAGACTTACGCAAACCTAAGTAAGCCACTGCAGTAGTAGACCTGGTGTGCCTGGAACTGTTCACTGATAGGGAGGCACTAGCAGAGAGTTCCCTTGGACTCCAAAAGCTACATGTCAGTAGTCCATTGGGAACAGATGAGTGGGTTCCAGTGCCCACTGCATTTCTGTGTTTGCTTTAATTTACTCATATAGACAGAGCACTGGAGTACAGAGGAGGTCTTAGAAGCGGATTGGTTTGTATTATGGCAGATTTTCCTCTCAGAGTCTAGAAAAAGATAATGTAACTGTGGTATACTACTAATGCATCAAGAGCACATAATACAGTGACCAATAATCACCCTGATCTTTTAAAATATGCCCTCATAACAACCAGTTTTTGAAGTAATACTGACTGTCTAAAAACTAATCATTTAGTCTAAGTTAGACTACTCCCTCTGCATTCAGTGAAGAAGAAATTTCCTATCTCAAGTCCAGATTTCAGTGGGATAAAGTAAGCTCTGGAAGTGTTTGTTTCCTGCTTCTCTGTGTCTTCATTGACTACAAAATGAGCAAAATGGCATTAACATTTAGAAAGGAGAAAGTAGGTGAGATGAATTCCACAATTGCCATCTAGACTTCCTTAACCTTCTGCAGATTTACTGGATATATTACCTGTGGGGAACATGGAAAATTCCACGGGAGGTCTGATTTGATGTATTCTGTTGAAAGCAATGAAATATTACTAAAGGAGTGTAGCAAGCTGGTGCTAGAATTCACAAGATCCTGACTTTTAACCCTTGTTCAATACTCTGGATCTTGCCAGAAAAGACTGTCTTTCACATTTTGCGGGAAGTGGTATTTTAAAGGGAGAATGGTTGGTAGAAGGGATGGGGTTATTTGTTTGACTGCATTCATTGCAGTATCATGAATCATATGTGGATTTTCTCTTTGTACTACTCCTAAGATTTTCAGACAGCAACGTGCTTTATGAAAATAATTTGAAGTCAAGTGGTCCTGATAGGAGGATATGTCAAAACAAACTATTTTTCAGATTTTGCTAGACATATATGGGATGAAGGATAGCTACTGAACCTAGATACCTAAGCTGAATATTCTTTTCATAAATCTGGAAAAACTATCCTGGCTTTATCATATATCAATATGAGCAGTTTATATTTCTTTAGGAATCACAGACAAAACTCCACAAGAGATATTTTTAGATTACTGCATGATTTCACGTGACTTGAATCTAGATTTAATCCAAAATTAAAATGAGTAACTACATTATTTCAAAATTCCCAGGAACTGGAGAGCATTCCAATATGCAATTAAATACCAATCTGAGTAACTTGACATTCGATAGTTAAAAATGTAAAAATATATCTTAGATTAACAAAAGAGGTGATAAACCAGTTGAAAAAACAAATGTGTGTCATCCAGGGGCACAGAAGGGGCTGCTATCTAACAAAGAGAAAGTCGTCATTGTGTTAAGTGCTCCTTTACTTATGCATTTTAGAACTCTCTCATTAAAATCAGGTGACTCAAAGGTAAATTAAATAATTCATTTAGATTTCCTCTGGCCTCTCAGTTGAATTTATATCTGGAGAGAGATGCTTAGTCATTGGTAAAGAGGACTTAAGTTCTTAGGACATCAGGTGGAAAAGACCTACATGACCGTGAAGCCACTCAGTCCTTTCACGGGCCTTGGTAGCAGCCAGCACTTTATTTCCTAATCCATTACACACTTAGCTAAAATTCTATTTTGTTGTGTAAAGCCTGTAAAACAAAGAAAACATCTGACTCTCAAATGCGTTATTTTCTATGATTTTTAAAAGTAAGAGTCACTATTAATTCATTTGCTCTTACTCTGGTAAGAAGCATGCCATTCCACACAACCCTAGGCTAGTAGTGTGTCTTTGGCAAAAGCTTATTTTTCAAGAATATGTCCAGGTCTTGCCATAAAGATTCAAGAAGTGGTGAATCTACTTCATGCTAGCTAGATTGACAGGCTATTATACAAAATTACTAAACATTTGTGCCTCTCTTTTTGTTCCAATTTGTCTGGCTTTACCCTCCCTCTGTTCCTTCTCATTGTGCTTTCCTCCTCTGCATCAGAGATATTTGCAGTGCTAACTGAACTGTGATTAAATACAGAACTGGAATTAGGTTGTCAAATAATTCCATGTAGACAATGCAGTGCAGAGACTTCCAGGTATAAACAAAAGACTTACAGGAAAAGCGTGTCCTCACTTCCTCTAACCCATCTCATCTATTAGTCCATAGCCAGGCACATGCCCTTTATAATAAATCCCCTCTTCCTCCAGTGCTTCATATCTAACTGTATTTACCTTCAAGAGGGCTACACTGAGGGTTTCCTAAGCCACAGTACATTCATTTATTAGTATGTATAGAGAAATGCCAGCTCATAATAAGCCCAAATGAAATATTTAAATATACACTATTTTTGTCACCTCTGAAAATGATGAAAGCTTCACAGTTCCGTAATGTATTCAGTTCCATGCCTCTCAGCATTGCATGTCTGCAAGTAACTGTTATTAACTGTTTTTCTATATTAAAGGTACCTAGTCAGAAGTCTGTGGAGGACTTTGTTTGACTGTAAATAGCAATTCTTTCACACCATTTTTCAGTGTGAATCACTCATATTCTTCATTTGTTCTGTTAGCACAAAACCCTTGCAAGCACATGAGATGTGGAGTTAAACCAGAGAAAAGATAAAAACAATGAAAAATACCCTGTAAGTTTCACCAGATTCCTTCAGCATATCATATAGCAAGATTCAGATTTTCAGCACTCTGAAACTTGAACTCGAGGGAAGGAGAAAAAATGCCACAACTATGTTGTCTCAAACAAAGCATCCTTCCACCTCCTAAATTAGAAAGCAAGCAATGCATTTCTGATGCACAAATTTAATAAGTTCAGTTGATAGCCAGGATGTTTTTTTTTTAAGACAGAATGTTTTGTTCTTGTTGTTCTTGAAGAATGATGTACTCTTTTGAGCATTATTATTATTGCCATAGAATGCAATGGTTAAAAAATGTATTATAAGGCAAGTATAGAAGATGCCAAGCTCCAAGTATGTTTCCAATTAGGATTCTTTGTTTTCTGCTCAGATGTTGGAATATGAACTGCTTAGCTCTGCCAGTTATCAAAGCTAAGCTTCTGTGACTTATTCAGTAATTAGAATCTGACATTATGTTTTGGAGACAAGAACCATGCCCATCAAATGAGAGGGCAGATGTACTGAAGTCCATTGCTAACATGTGAAAAATTAAGTGCAGGTTAGGAAAATGCTTCTACCCTATTTTCTGGTCTTGAATCTTCCATCCCTGCTCATACATTGAAATGAGAAGCAATTAGAACAGTTCAAACTGAAACTTACTGGCTACCTCTCAGGTAGATATCTGTTCTTCAGGTATAATTGTTTCACATAGTAGAATTTACAACAGGAGAACTATCTGCATGTTGTTAGAGCTTAACAGAATGGGAAGAGCTTTCTCTTTCATTTAGTGTCCCTCAGTGTTATCAAATTAGGAAAAGCAAGGAATTCTTACCTTTAAGAAGTACTATCTATTGTTATCCAGAAGAGAGCAATGTATTATTTGTGGAAGGCAAGCAATGTGGAATCAGAGTGAAAGGTGGTAGATGGAGAGCCAAGTTAAGCTTCAGCTTTGAAAATGTAGCATTTCTTGTGTGGTTGACGTGCTTGCCTGTAAGCAGTGTTCAGTCTTAGGTGGATTGTACATATTTATCAGAAAAGGGGCATTTGCATAATTTTTACTTAAAGTTTTAATTTTGCGTTGTGGTCACTCGTATCCAATCAGTGTCATTAAAATTCTTTTAAAGCAGTTTTAGATACTACAAAGAAATAAGTCACTTTTGTCCTCATCTCACCTGAAGACGTAAACACACATATTAGGCAGTTAAATCTCCTTTTGCACCAGAAACATGAAAGAACCCAAGGGAGATGAGGAAAACAGGAGCTTCTAACTGATAAAAGGAATGCTAAAGCTTTAAAGCAAGAGCTGGGTACGCTAAGACTTAACCTGGAGGTGGGTGTTAACATAACTTTCAAAAAAGTGACAGTAGAGATATGCAGTGCCTACAAATGGTGGGCCAGATGGATTTCTTTCTGCTCTAACAGGTTGTCCTTCAAATACCACAATGCATATGCATTTGGTATGCAAAGTGTTTTTTCTTCTCTATTACATGTATTCCAAGGCAATGCAACCCAGACCCTTTTATATTGATAATGGCATAGAACTGGAGTTTTCCAGGTATCAAGATGACAGGTTTACACTTTGATGACAATGGTATTTGTGATTTTTCTTTTTCTCTTTTTTTTGGCAGACATTGCAATGCAATCCCTCATTAAACCATACCATTACTCTGAATGTGCCTATGTCAAGCGAAAGCAGTAAGACTATATGCTTTGCTCTTGTAGAGAATATTTACTGCATCCTGTACAAAGGAAAAGAGGACTTAGGTCTAACTTCGTGCCAACTGTAATGAATTAAAACTTCCAGATGCATCCCCTTGTCTAGATTCCCTTTCCAGACATCTGATTCCCTGTGCCAATTGCAGCCTAAGGCAAAGCAATGCTTTTCCTTCTCCATTGCCTACAGGGTCAAGCAGGGTGCCCTGCAGAAGTAGGTGCTTAACTTTTGAGTGGATGAAGTTAGCTGAGGTGAGTGCCACCCTGAGAGCTTTCACACAATGCCTTGGTGCAGGACAGCAAACATGCCATTGGATGCTTACCCTGGCATGCTATCCTTGTAGGTTCCTTATAGAGACCTGGTTAGTCTAGACAAGCATAATACAACTTTCCAGGAGTTTAAAAGGAAAAAAACACACCAATTTCAATAAGCTATTATGATATGCATATCTGGAATTACTAGTGTTTGTTTCAGTGCAGTTTAGGATGTGTTCCCTTCTGTCTTTGTTCAAAAAAGCTCATAGTCCTGGAAGATCAATTTTTTGCACAATTGTACAATTTTTTTGAACTACAAGTTAGCAGATCATATCTTACTGCAGATCTTACTTAGCAGATCTATCTCTTACTAACCCGAGATAGGCTGCCAACTCCTCCAGACTTGCACTGAGAATTATAGACTTGCAAGTATCAGTGGAACTTTTCTAAGTGGGTCGCAGAACCCAAGTCACTCACATACTTTTGCATATTAAGTTAAATTTTAAGTCTAGATCCTCAAGTCTCCCTGGTTACCTGTTCCTTCCAGTAAAGTTACTGCGACTGAATGTAGGAAAGCTTAAGGAGAAGGTAACTTGTGTGCTTACTAGTGTGTGGGAGGAAATTTGAACAAACAAAAGCAAACCAAAAGATTCCTGTGTAGCCATGAAGGAAGAAAAAAAAAATTTTTTTTTAAAGCCTTTTTACTGTACCTTGTGGAGGTTTGTCATAGTGTGTTTCAATAACAGGAGTGTTCTCAAGGAAAAAAAAAAGATAGAGGAATGAATAAGGTACTGCCTTCAGACTCCTGCTGAGCAATAATGGAAGTATAACTAATTAAGGGTCTGATCAAGGGCTCATTGAAGCCAAGTGAAAGCCTCCTGCTGATTTCAATGGGCCTTGGATCAGCTCTAAGAGCGTAGAGTGTAAATATGACTGCATTAAAAATATGATGAGCCAATGACTGCTTTCAGTCAGTTTGAGCTACTGTATTCCAGTCCCCACTCAGAGCTGGCACCGAGCTTTTCAAGAGATCAGCAGAATAAAACATTGCTCCTCCAAAACAAAGAGCTCAAGACAAGCTAATTCCCATCTGAGAAGGGTAAGAGGCAAAAGCTGGGATAGAGAGGCCTTGAGGAAGTCCATGATAAGCCAAGTTTGCTGCCACAGTGTGGGCAGAATAAGAAATTACTACTTTAAGAGTTTGTCCTCCCTTTCCACACACATGTCCTGTCAGCAATCATGAGCCTGGCATCAGCCAACCTGAGTTTCCAGATCTGAAACTTGACTATATAAGCTACAAACTCACAGAAACTGGTGTTCCTGGTAGGCTGTTGTATACTTTGCATGTCCTCAAAGCCTGTATTGCTCCCACCACTGATAGGTATCTTACTGTCATGCTAACTAGTAGCCTTGTAGTGACTCTAGAAGGGAATGGTATTGATTTTATGATTTCTTTGACCTAAGACACCTGACTGGTTTGATGTAATTTAAAGAAGTTTGAAAAGAACATCTGTAATTGCATTACATATTAACCTACCATTCTGCAAATTTGGCTGCTTTTTGATTTTTTTGATGCTTTGGCCATTTAGAGTATATCAGCTTAGGTCTTAGTGACCAGATCCCCCCAGTTTGCCAGTGCATGCTGACCTACAACACAGTCTGCATACTCCTGTTATTGACTTCACTCTCTGCAGGTTGTGGCACAGTGCAGTGTGAAAGCTGACTCACTGATACTATAAGAAAAGAATCCCTGGTTAGTTACCCTATTTGTAGTCCAAACAGGAGCTTGAAGAACCATACCTTTGATTTCCAATGCTGTCTGGTGTGTTAGTCCTCTCTTTTATGTCTTGCTAAAAGTGTGATGATGAAGTGTCAGGGGGCCTTCTTAAATACATAGCTTAAGAGCAGCCATACCTTTTTGACTACCTCAAGACATTAATAAATAAAAGCTTGCCAGTCAATATCTGTTTACTCCCTTGTATTCTGAGTCATTGGAACAGATGTACAGAAGAAATGTAATGCAGTGCTAACACCTGCAGAAAAAATTCCTAACTCACCTAGAGACCAGCAGTTGATTCTGGGCTTAATTCTTCCACAACAAAAAAAAAAAAAATGCCACCAGAGAAACTATCCAGGCTAAAAATATATCCTTTTTTCCCCATTACTATAGCAATTCTAAGCCATAAAGTGCATATTCTTATCTCATAAAAAAGGGGGAGAGGAGTGGAGAATAATAGGCAGACCAAGAACTTAGCCAAACACCTGATGGAGTCAGAGGCCGTTATTAAACAACTTTTAGCTTAAATTCACAGACTCTGCTAAAATTTAATAATTTCTTCAGCCAGAATTTTCTTCTGGAAAAAAAAAAAGTTACATTAGTAGACTTTGCTGCAATGGCAAATATTACAAACATCTGAAATGATGGCACAGTACATGCCAGAGAAGTCAGATTTAATCCTCCATTCTCTACTTCTAATCAGAACAAAAGTATATTCTCAGTTCCATCAAGAAAACAAAAAATGCAGACAAATAAAAAAGGGCTCATGATGCAACCTGGGAAAACAAAAACTAAACAAAACAAGCCTCACTTTCTTAATAACATAGAAAAGGAAAAAAAGCAATCAACACTGTCTTTTTTACTCTTTTTTTAATTTACCAATTTATTACTGAATGATGTGGCTGAATCCAAAACTTTCCTTATGCACATAGAGTGCATAAAGAAAATTAAACTGATACTTATAGAAAATATGTGAACATCAACTGGTCTTTTCATTAAAGATTAGGTTGTACATATAAGAAATTACTTGATTTCATATTGTTAGTGATTTTTCAGATGTCTTATCTGAGTAAACTCATAGCATTTGTTTGAATTCATTCAGATTATTTCTTTAGGTACTATTCAATATAGACTTCTTTTTATCAGTGTTCTCATGATGGCTAATTTGGATTATAAATCCATTCTTTTAAAAATGGGAAAACAAGATGAGTTTATACTTCCATAATAACAATGAAATATATTCAGCATGAGAAAAATAGCAGCTTTAATGATTTCCACTTGAAGAATTTGTTTTAGTCTTTCTTTTGTTTGCTTTCTATAGGAGTAATTTAATAAATCACACAAAAACCTTCAGGTCAGTAGGTAGAGTACCTAGAAAAAAATTAGTTGGGGAAAAAAGGCTCCAGCTAATGCAGGTGGGGGTGGCAAAATAACTTGAGAAAGAAGTAAAGTTGGTAAAAATGATCAAATCAAGAAAAAATAATAAGAAAATCCAAAGTGGTAAAGATTCTCAAAAAAAAGGAGAAAAAAAATGAGACTCAATATGCTTGATGCAAACCTGTCTCCTAAGCTTAGTTCCACACAGGAAAATTAAAACACAACTGTAATAACAAAAGAAACAAAAGAAAAGTGATATCAACTGCAAAGATTCCGACAGGTACTTTTTTTTTTCATTTTGGTATTACTGAAATAAATAAGACAATTGTTCCACACCTATTTGAAAGTTCCTCCCTTCAGAAACAGCATCACTTTTCAAAACATTTTCATAAAGCACCAAGAGTTCTTAAAAACAAATTTATTTATTTACAAAAGGAGCTTCTGTCTCGATATCAAATATAGGAAAACTACTAGAAGGTTTTTCAGATTCTCTTCCAATGCTTCTGCAAAACTGTTTGTTTAAAACAAAAACAAGGAAATAAACTTCTGTGGACAAGTTCCAGAAGCACTATGTTTCTGACTGCATCCAAAAGATAAAAGTCCAAAACACTCATTTCTTATGTTCTGATCAGAGAGCTGCTAGAACTTTTGAGGGTAAATAAATGTCTCGGTACAAGTATGATTAGACTAGTTCAGAAATAGGCAGATTTGAAAATAGGAGGTCCTTAGTTTATCAAAGTCAAATAATTTGTCTATAATCCAAATCAGTACATTCATTTTTACACATTCATCTTCAGTCTCTTGCGGAAAAGCTATATAGATTGGTTTGGACTCTAGTCAGTTCAGATCGTTGGACCAGAGCCTAAATAGATTATTTCTGAGCAGAAATAAAATGGATATTTTAAAGGTCCATTTTGCTTCTAATCTTTGCTTAGAAGAAGTACTGCTGATATTTGCCACTATTAAATTTTTAATTTGTACAACTTGTAAAAAAATCAATGTTTTAGCCTAATGATTTTTCAGCAACTGAGAAAAATAGAGATCATTCTGCTGGGCAGGTGATAATGAATGATCAGCTCAGGAATTCAGGATATAGTTTTGCTAATACACATCAACGTGTATTAATAAACAACATTTGTTGAGACTGTAGCATCATTTCACTGGCTATTTTTACACTGCAAATACTTACTAGCCCAGCACTTTTTTGAGACATGACCGTTAGTTGACATAGCTGGCCTGACAGAGTAGCCTAGAATTGATGCATCCACTCTAGCAAAAATGCAGTTCTGTAATATCATACCCATTCCACTTGGGAAACGTGAAGCTGTCACAGAGATAACTAACTACAACACCAGAAGCATCCTTATTGCAAAATACATAAAGCTATTCCCAACAGCAGTAGAGATCCTCTTGTAAGTATTGACATTAGAATAAATTGTATAATGAGCATGTAGAGTGCAAACATACCCCCAAAACTTTTAAAAATATATTACAAAACCATTTTTGAGCATTGCAAGTTGGTGTTAGATGCAGCACAGAATATAGCTCCTGTTTTGATGAATTAGTACTGCAGTACTAACAAGAGCAGCAATGCAGTCTTTCCATGTAACTAACACATTCTCATTTGCTCAAAGGAATAATGCCATGATGTGATTCTACTTCAATAGAGCAGTATATCTCATAGATACTAAGTGCACAGAGATTGACAAGAGAAATTCAGCCTATGTATCTGAACTGTTCTGCAGAAAAAAATAAAAGGCATTTTTAAAGTATTTAGGTGACAAAACAAATAGATGTGTCCCACAAAGTACTTTCAGAAGTGGCTGGGGATCTAACTCCCATTGATTTCTTGGTGTGTCCACCTTCCTAGATGCTTTTGAAATTTCCATCCATTTCTATACATATTTTGGAGTACTCAGTGTCTTTTATATTTTGACACATTGTTTCTGCAGGCTGGCAGGATATGAAAGAACAGTGAAAAGAGAAAGCAAATAGAAGGTAAAGAGTTTTTGGTCACTGTATTTTTCATTTTCTTACCAATAAACTCATCCTCTTATGAGCAGCCCAGAAGCACAACTGGCAAAGAGGGAATGAATTACTCGGAGAGGACTCAGCTGTTTGGCGTAGGGTAGTCCTGAAATAATAAAAGATTGGATGTCTTCAAGGGTCACAGCTAATTTGACAAGAGTGATAAACAGCAGAAGAGGTCAAGAAGTCTTCCCTGTGTCATCTACCCCTTTCAATTCCATTCCTGATAGATTGTACATATATTAACAGCTCTCTGCTTTTCAAGGGTATGTATTTCTGGCAAGGATGTATACTTTTCTGACAAGGTTTGCAGAACATTTTGTTCAGCACCATGTATGCACATGCTGCTGGATCCATATTCTGATTATATATTCAAACACTGCACATAAGACTGCCATCACACAATCTGTCTTGAGCTGTCCCAATACACAAAACAAGGTCCAAAGTGTGATTTAAAAGACAATTCGGCCCTTATTAATTCCTATGTAGAATCGGTTGGCCTGATGTTCTTGTACTGATAAGCAGTGTTTAGGAAAAATAAGCTAAGTGTCTGTTCTCCACCTCTCCTTCCCATTCTTTCATTCATCTGTACCTATCCTTGTGCCTTCATAGAAGCTTCTTGCTTCAGCACACTTATGCATAGTGGCAAAAGCCAAGCCACAGAAGGCCTCGTGCCCTTCTCCATTGTTCTGAAAAGCAATTTCAGTGGCATTTATCCATCTGCTTAAGCAGGTGCAATTGCTTTCCTGACTATAGAGGTTTTCCAGTAGTTGTCCTTCAATTCATGATGAAAGCTGCCAAGTGGACAAGCAGACTTTGTCAAGTAAGTCTAGACTGTCAATAACCTTCAGCTTAGCCAAAAATACCACTATATTACTGCCCTAAGTGTGCAAATGAGACTAGATCAGCTCAGTAAGCATTCAGAAAAGGTACTTCCTATTGCGAAAGGAAGAAAAGCAGCATTAAAAGTTTTATATACAAAGGAATGAATTAATGCACATTTTATGTGAGACTGTTGGACTACTATTCTTTTTCTACTGTTGAATGACTTTGCCTGGATATGGATAAAATGAAAAATCAGTTACAGTCTTTCATAGTTGATATAGCCATGAATACCTAAAGGAAATCCATTTTTAGAAAAGCATGAGAGCCCTCTGTTATCAGGAGATCAGAAGTTACATAGCGACTTATTCTACAAAACCTTATCCCAACCAGAGTAAGGAAGACATAACTTTTACAGTTCTCAAATTACATTGCAGACAGATGAGAATGAGAAAAAGAAATACAAAGAGTTGTAGAGAAAGTTGTGCTAGCAAGGACTAATACAGAAGAAAGAAGTAGTTATCCTTTTGGGGAGTTTTGTTTCATTTTTAATCCCTTATAAACTCATCACTTAGTCAAATTCAAAGACACTTATTACTCTAGAGCTGAAATTGTGCCTCTGGTAGTAAAAACATTACTTGGAGTAGCTTACTAAGGCTTTCAGGGAAGCTACATAAATTTGACATCTCCCTGAAATGTCACTGCAAATGGATTTGAGCCCTTGATGGTGCATATTCTGCACCATGTGTGGATAATTCTTTGTGCAATGGAAGGCACAAAGCTTTATTTTCTATGTAGTTCTCCTATATGAATATTTCACAGTCTAGTAGGAAGTCCAGTCCACGGAATGGCTTGGGGAAGACCATAATTTGGTATGTCTCCTTCTTAGCAGCCCATTTTCAAGAATTCCCCCAAACTGGATGTGATTGAGACCTCTAAGTCCTGTAACAAATGTCATTGAAACTGATCTCAAAACCATTACCAGAAAGAGGAAATAAATGTTTGAAGCGGCAGTCACAGCAGCCTTGTCTCAGTAAGAAATAATAATAATAAAAAAAAATATATACAAGTGCTGGCACAGGAAAAGGCATTAGCATCAATATCTCCAAACACAAGGAATTAGACAGCTTTTTCAGTTCCATCAAATACCAATCTTTATTCTAACATCTCCATTAAAGGACAAAGAAGTCACTAGTTTACATTCTCCTTGAATACTGCCAGAAAAGACCAGTGATTCATTATTCAATTGCCGTTGCTTTGGCTGTGAGGGAAAGGAAGAAAAAAATTACTTGGACCCATGTAGCCACAGCATCTATTTGAACCTGAACGTTATCTCATTTCCAGAGTTATTTGGCTCTCCTCCCTATGAAGCTCTTTTCTCATGTCAAATAAGTAGAAATATCCTTGAAGGTCCGAATCTAAACTTCAGAAACTCATTTCCCTCACTTTTTCCTCAAACATCTTGCACTATTGCTTCAAACTAGTTCCACACTGGCTTGTACCTCTCACACAGCTGTCTTCAAAATACGTGCTCAAATGAAGATAAACAAGCAAAATATGCACAGTATCGTATCTGGTTATGCATCTATCAAAAGCAGGCCCTGTATTTGTTAGGAGGAAACAGGTGTAAATGGTTCATGGTTCTTTCTGATTTGCCTAGTCTGATTTACCTAAATTACGATCATGACTTCTGCTGACAGAAGCAAGGCCTATATCTTCTGGAATAAAATATGTATTGCATTATGCTAGACAGACTGGAGAAAGGATGTAAAATAATAAAATGGTGGTGAAGATCACAGCCAGAGGGTCATACAGCAGAAAGACAGCCTTTATTCACTAAAGAATGACAGGATTTTTTCTTTTTTTTCAAATAAGGAAATATAGACAAGTGCCACTTTTAAATATTCTGCACCTTTTATGGAAGTAGAACTGTGATGTGATAAATCATTAGTTCATGACTGCTTTAATTAGGTATTTGGGTATGCCAAAAGTAATTTTCAGGACCAATTTAATGGTATTGTAGTAATTCCTTTCTCCTTGAATCTAAAATCCACCTGAAATCTCACACTCACACACACACAAAAAAGTGATTTGGGAAGTCATTTGACCTTGGGATAAGGTCAAGTAAATTCTATAAGTGAAACAACAAAACAAGATAAACCTTCTCCTAAGCAGAAAATTAAAAATAGCTGAAAAATTCTCAGTCTGCCTGGCTGTCAACATGAGAAAGACTTCTCCTTGGGAGACCTGAATAACAGAAAACAAGAGCTAATTAACATATGACATCTTTCTCTATATACAAAGAATTGGTAGTGCTAATGGGCTGGTGTCCACATAAGAAGAAACATTAATTAGCATCCCTGTTGGCAGTCCCAGCAGAGAAAAACATGACTAAATGAACAGGGAAACTGTAGCGCCTTCTGTGATGATAATTACAGGTACCCACATTTATTGTAATTCTGGGATGTGATTTTCCATTTGGAACTGATTCACTGAAATAGTCTAGCTGTTGTGTCAACATACAGGGATAATGACTCTATTAAGGCACTCAGGGCCTTATTTCCACAGTTTTTATCACCCACACCTTTAACAAGAGCAGAAAACTTTTGGTAGCTCAGAAAATTTAGGCAATCCTTATTTTAGTGTAAAAATTGTCAAGCAAGAATTATTTCAGAGACACAAAATAGCAGTGACTACGGATATAGTGAAATAACAGCAAACTTTTAGTAGAACAAATTTTATAAAAATGAGGAAGACAACTGTGAGAGAGAAAATGTTTTGTTTTTCTTCATTTTACATGAATTAAAAAATAAATCTTGGTCCTGGGAATTACATACAACAGCAACTTCCCTCAGTGGTAGAAATGCAGATTAATATAGTATATAAAAAATGAAATAAAGGTTTTCCAGCAAACTTGAAGGGAAATTATTTTTTTCACCAGAATATATTCTAAGCAAGTAATGAACGATTATGAAAAGGTTGATGTAATTTAGTAGCTCCTTGGAAGTATTTGATGAAGCCTTTCACATGAGGCAGTGAAGACCCCACAAGAACAAAAGAATATTAGAGCCAACTGGGACAAAACAAAAAGTAGAAATAAACTAGATGTTTTGCTCCATTTGTTCAGGGCATATTTATTCAAATATACTCATTTTGTCTGGGAGAGGGAAGGCTGCAAGTCCCACAGTTATGACTGTGCTTCTTATTTACATTCTTCATATTTAGAAGAGGGATGGACAGTGAGGAAGTAGACTACGTGATGATAATAAACATTGCCTTCAATCAAAACTTGAAGAGATCTAGGGATAGAATAGAATATTCTAGATTTCTTCAACACCTAGTAAAGCGAAGTGAAAGGCACGATGATGGCAAATAAAGTTACTTAGAGCATGTGAACTGTGAACCCATCTGCAAAAAAGACCAATATCTATCTTCTCTGGGAAGCTCTTTGCCATTCCTGTGGAGTTCCATAAACTCAGCTTATTTGGCCAGTCACAGAAACAATTAACACTATCTCAGAAAGCCTAAACAAGTCTTTTTTCCCGCATGCAACCATTCTGAATGCCCACTTAGATTTTCCAATTATTATTACAATCACTACTGTAAACATCATGTTCTTTTAAAATGCTTGCTATGAAACCCTTTGTGGCTGTGATTCATACCAGCTCGCATTGAATTAGTAATTATAAAGCAATCAATTTATTAAAATGAAAATAAATCAGATCTCAAGAGATGCATTAGCAGGTTTGATTTCAGAGAGTGAGCAGAAAAATGAAGATATCTAATTACTACTGCACACTCAAATAAATAAAAGAAAATTTGATTTCAGCCAGTAGAGAGCAAACTGAGGCAGTCATTTTAATTTTTGGCTTTTAAAATACTACAGAAGACCTTTAAGTCATAATCTTGATGAGCACTGACCCTTCACTGAGAAGCCTTTTTCCAAGCTTGTACAGCTGAAACTGCTCTTGAAAGAGATAAAAAAAATCCATGAAGTCACCCATCATCAAGGCTTTGCAGGGTTTAACTAACTGTTCTATTATATAACTAGGAAAGTCTGAGACCAGTGGGTTCTGGTTTCCCAAGAGTTATTATTCCGAAAGGAAAGAGTGAAAGTAGAGATTTTAATTTTTTTTTTTAATCCAGAAAAGACAACGCACCTTCCTTACTTCTTTTTTCTCTGTGTAAAGATTAATTCAGACCTAAATAACTTGGAGCTATCTGAAGTGTTAAACATATAAGCAAACCTCCAAAAACAAAACCCTCAAAGCATTTTTATACATTTCATCTGTTTTGCAGACTATTACAGTGCTTGTGTTCATAGCACAGTACAAAAATTCATTTCCTTATCCTCTTGTTAGCTAGGTTTACATGCAAATGAATAAATGTTAGACACCACAGAATTTTGCTATTTCTTAGACCTAATGCATGGACGCACCTCAGATAAGAGAGAACGTTAAAAAACCGCAGAGGAAAAGAGAACATTGTGATATAGAAACTCTTCCAAACACTAAATGAGGGAAGAGTATGCAATACAGGAAGCCGGAGGGCTCAGGAAAGAGCAATAATGTGTAAGATGGAAAAGATTATGGGAAGCTTTCCTAGAGACATCAGGGCACAGCAAAGGAGGCTAAAAGACATATTTGCAAGTGGTAATGTCATTACAGTTTGATATCTTTGTAATGGAATAAAATGCTTTATCCCATCCCATCTCTATTAACACACCTTTTTTTCCCTTTATGAGCTGATAGCTGTTAATATTTTATTAGCATTAACAATTAGATTAAAAGCAACAGGAATGGTGAGCTTTAATAGCTGGCCTTTTGTCAATAGCGTCATGTATGTTGTTTGAGGGAAGGCTAAACTTGGAGCACTGAAGTTAGAAAATTTGGAAGCCTTTGTGCTACCTGACACTGTACATGACACTGTAGCTAGAAGATAATCAGGTGTACTGTTTACGGAATACACAGATATGCTCTATCTATCTGGCTTGTATATCTTTTGTCTGATTCATATAGAAATATGTGGGTATTATGGTTAAAATATATTTAAATCCTCAATGACCAAAACAGGAGACAGTTACATGGCACGAGGCAAAACACATCTAGTTAAGGAGCTAATTCAAGTACTACAGAACAGACATATTGGTGCAAGTCTCTTCCAAGTTCTAGTTGACTTGCTGACTCAGGCTGCTCTTTCAGAGGTTGCGTGGGGATCTCTAGGTAGCACTGTGCTGTACCAAGCAGGCATTTCCTTATTATGGAAAATTTCCTTATTAATCCTTATTATGGAAAACAGTCTGGAACAATAGATATAAGGACTACCTCTGGCTTCAGCCCACAATAAACATGAGTCTCTCTGAACAACTGGAACTCCTCTTTAGCTTGATCTAATGTAACAGGAGTTTTACTATGATGAGTCTCACCTCATTTTGCATTTATATAACTGAGCATTTGGCATCTGCTACTTATGATCACGTATGGTATATCTTGTACATTTTAAAAATAGAAGTATCACTATGGTGTCTAAAAACCTGCCAGAAATGGGGTAAGGCTGTGCTTGAACCTGTGCAATTCAAGTAGTGGACAGTCCCTACTACAAAGATATACAGTCTGTTAAGGTTAGGCAGGTAGGGCTTAAAGGTAGTGAGGAGGGAGGAGGATGTGCACAGTGCAAGAGCAGAGGAGAGTGTGCAGGTTCACAGCTCTTCTCTGAGGAGGGTAGGAGTGCACAAAGAGGGGGAAAAGGAGGCTAAGTGATAAAGGAGCAACTTAAATGGAGAGAAAAGGGAAGGCTGAGGGCATTTTAGGAAAGATGCCTCAGCAAGAAGACAGACAAAAAGCATGTAGGGCTGAAGAGAACAGGAGGTTAGGGGTAAGAGTGAAACAGCACAGCAAAAAGGTGATTTCAGTGTAAGGAGGCTCATAACCACTATCTTTAGTCATCTCACAGGTATTTAGTCTGATATAGTCACACAGGCTGCATTTGCAATGAGTTGATCCCTTGCAGCATCAAATCTTCTACTCGGGGCAGTCTTATTAGGATAGCTTGTCTTTGGAAGTGACTGTTTCCCTCTCTTGATGCTACAGGGAATCTAAGTAATTTGCCTAGACTGCATAGTGCAATTTTCAGAGAGGTAAGCTTAACTGAAGTTAACCCCAAGCCATATGACTGAAAGTTCCCTTTTGACCGTTTCTGCTGCAGTTCCTATTATAATCCATATTAACTCTGAAAAACTGGTGGGCTGTAGTTTAAGATTGTGAGTTCATGCATTTGGGGAAGGAGTTTCACTTCAAAGTGGGAAAGTGACCAGTGACAAAGTAATCATAATCATATAGGAAGTGCTGCACTCATTTTTGATCTTTTTTGTGTGGAAAATAACAACTTGAACAAAATCCCAGTTCTCAAATTACGAAACCTGATATAGATCAGCGTTTTCCATTTTAATGCTTGTGCAGTTCCACTAAGATCTGTGGAAAGCACAGGAAACCAACCTAAATATCACCAAAAACAAGCAAAAGTTCAATTTTCTGTCAGAGAGTAGGAGACAGGAAGGTATTTTCATTGTTTCATTTTTGCATCATTTGACATGTTACCTTATTCATTTTCCACGCATTTGCTTTTGAAGATTTTTGTTTTAATCTAACAAAAAAGGCTGCTAAAATTGGAAATTGTAAAAGATATTTTGGTATAATTCACTCTGAAGCCAAATCCTGACACCAAAGACAGTTCTTGTTAAAGAAGTTTCATTGAATGAGCATGATCGTAAGGCAAAACAAAGAAAAACGTCAATCCTCCAGTTGTATGTTTATCATTTAAGACTCACAAAGTACCTGAAGAAATAGGTTTCACTTTGAAATATTTGATCTGTTCTATTCAGCTGTGAGTTATTTTTGTAATGCATCAAGGCAAGTAATAAACAAAACATACTTTATTAGATCATTGTTCTTCTAAATAGCTTAAATAACCGTTTCTAGATTAGTTCAGGCATGCTTCTCCTTACAACTTTTCATCCTCATTCTATGAATATTCTTTCAGTATTTTTTACTAAATTTCTTATTAAAACTATTTCTTACATCTGGAATTGAATCTCATGACACAGCAATCAAACAGTTGGGAGAGTCTTGAGGATGACAGGGAGGCAATGACTTCATAGATGAAAACAAACGGGCATGATCAAGAAGTGAAAAAAATTGGATGAGCATTTTAAATCCATTTTGTTAGAGTGCATCTCTTCTTTTATGCTTTGACCAACTTTAAGAAATTAACATACATTTCTTCTATATGCAGAATATATTCAGAGATTGTGCCCTAAAAATGAAAAGAACATTTTGATCCAAGAGTCTCTGAGCTGGATTAAGGCTAATCCCACAAGCTATAGAGTTTCTCACCATGCGTTGATAGCATATAGTCACTATACCTGCAGCCTGCGGTTTTGATGAAATATAAATAAGATTATCCAGTCTGTCCTAGAAGATTGTTTACTCTTAGTTTCACTATGCAGGCTAGTAATATTATAAATGAGCCTTGAATATTCCATTGCAACTATCATCCCTAACTTTTTATAAAACTCACAGCCTTGTTTTTTTTTTTTTAAAGTAAGTTTTGTATATACATCTCTGATTGTCAAGATTCAAGAATAGAAGCAGTCCTAGTTCTTAGCCAGCTCATTGGACTGTCTGATAACAGATGCATTTTTACTGAGCATCAAATCATCAGCTATCCTGTAGGGCAGGTATTCTGTATTTGTAGTGGCAGAGGAAAGTTGATGAACATACTTCTTCCTCTAGAACAAAGAACTAAGAAAACTAATCTGTCTTTAATTGTGTGACAATACTACCACATTGCTTAAGCTATGTCTTTGGTCTTTTTCTTTACCCAAGATATTTCTTCATTAACCTATCACTGGGTAATTTTCCCATTTATTTCCTTAATGGACATTTCACAGTACTACTTAAATGGCTCTTCTGCAGTTGACAGCAGAAGCAGCAAGCATGTAATCACATAGAAATGTAAAACAAATATTCATATAAAGTCATCTGCATTTTCTAGCACTGTTACCACAATAAATTAAGTAAGTTTTGAAGTCATCAGTTCTGAAATTTTCTGCCAAAGGTAGTTTGTGGGTTGTTAAAATATTTTGATTCACCTTCTCTACCATCATTTTTATCAGTTAAAAAATACAAGAAGTTCTTAAGTTGTTTAAGAAAAAGTGAACATCTATGACATTCTACAGCTTAGAACTTATTTAAGATGTCAAAATCAAAGTCTACCACTCTTCTGCACACATAAACATACACAACTTAGATTTTTTTTTCTTGTTACTTTGTTCAGAAACACTTTTTTGTGTTCTAATAGATGCAGGTACACTGAGAAACATCAGTGCATTTATACACTAAAATGCAGTCAACAACTTTAACTTATATTGCTGGTGTTCCTAGAAAGATTTCTTGCTCTCAGAACAACCACACACCATTCTCACTGTTTAATATGTGAATGGTTGCCCCTTGTAGTTAGAAAATGACAACATTTTTCACTGGATTTAATACATGACTCGGAGCTTTATGTCTTGAGCACAAAGAGAGTTGACAAGTCTGTCTAGAATGGCTGCTTGATTTTCAGTCGAGAACAGAGATATTTCCTATGCATATTTTACAGGAAAAGTGTGAATAATGAATAAGTTATCTAAAAAACAATGAAGAAATGTAAAAAGTATATGCTAGAATTCAGAAAAATAAATTCAGTTCCTCCTGCTGTTCATGCAAATTTCCTCGCTATACTGCTTCTTAGAGCAGTGCTGCTGAGAGCTTTATGATATCTAAACACATTAACCAGCCATACTAATCCCTACTGCTCAGTAACTCTGGCGAATCTAGAGAAGTTACACCGTTGGTGAATGCTGCTCGTTTCCTCTGTTCAAATACTACATGTTAAGTTCATTCTAACTGATGCAAATTGAAGTCACTTCCTGTGCCAAGGAAAGATATTCCTCTTAATTACTGTCTTAGCTATTCAATTGCTAAGATCACTGAAAGGAAATAGGGATTACATGCTAGTACCGTCACCTTTAAAGCTGAGGTCAATTTGCTCGGGATCCTGCTCAGCTGGGTCCCACACAATTTACAATTCCTTCTCCAGAAGATAATTCCTGAGGACAATAGGAAACATGCAGATCAACTGTCTTAATTGGAATTGGCAAGGAATAACAATCAACAAAATGACCTCTTAAAACAAAATGCTTCAGGCTAGGGCAGCATGAAAAGGAACTCCTGTAAATCTAGCAGAGGTATATCTCTCTATATACATCTTAGATTTTAGTGGTAGTAAAATAGTGCAGTAACTCAGGGCATCTCATTGCTGGATGTTAGATGCCATAACGATGAGATATAAAACTTCTTTTTTTTTCCCCCTTTTTTGATATGTGGTCAGAGAGAGGCCAAAGATCCTATTTTTCAAAAAGAGCTCCTACTCCTTCCAGCAGTCCTTCTCCACCTTAAACAGGCTATGCTTTCAAGAACCGAGTGTAGGCTAATGCTAAAAAGAATAGCACATGATGAGCGCTGCATTTGCCTACACACCATTGCCTAACAACCAGTATCTAATTCATTACTGTAACACATTTTAGGAAGTCACAAGTATGAAAGACATTATAAAATGAAATTCTATTATTCTCATTTAATAGTGTTTCAAACATAACACCATTTCCATGTAGTTTGAAAAGTAATTTAAGATATCCCAAGATAGATTAAGCTAAAATTTCAGAACAGGTTCTTCCTAGCTTCTTGCTCACTGAATTTGCATTTAGTGATTGAAGAGGTATTGCCTTAAAGGATATATCAATGAAATTACTAGAGATTTGCTGCTGAATTACTTTTGAAAATAACGAAGTTGCACAAAAAGCATATGCAATGTAAGTAATATATTTGAGTTTTGATTTAGTAGTGGCTTAGCTAAGGAATGAAGAAGCATTAATTAGTAGTTTTAACTGAAGTTCTGAATTTTGTCAATAGATTCCTAATATATTGGTGCAGCTCTGTGTTTGTGAATAGGCAACAGTATAGGAATAGTTTCAACCACATAGTAATCAAACAAAATAAGCATAACAATCTCCTCAGTTCCTCCCAGATGATAGAAACAGTCATTGTAGAGAAAGTTGCAGGATGCACCAATATTTGTTAAATAAATTGAAAAATTATAGTGAGATCATCTCTTGTCCATTTCTTTTTCCTTACAACTCCAGTAGCCTAGGGACTCCACATCTAGGTTCCTGTCCAGAATCTAATCTTCACTCTCCACTCATGCAAGACACTGTAAAGATTAGTTTGAGCCATCTTACAGGCATGTCTTCCTGTGCATGTCCAGAATAACATACAGGACAATAATCAGGAAGCCGAGTCAGGCAATCAGAGCTTTATACATGAGTGCCTGATTTTCTTGGGTTAAAAAGGGAGTGATGTAACGCCCACACTTTGTGTTAGCACATAGAGCAACATGTTAAACCCATGAATGTTGCAACAATATGGTAATTTAACTCATTGCAAGATCTGGGTTACTACAGTCTCGAGACAACGTAGTACTGCAACACTTTCCATTTGCCTGGAGAAAGCTTATAGTAATCTTTGGGACTATATAGTAGGAAGAGACTTATGCTAAGGAATGATAATTAAATTTCACTGTGATTTCAAACAAACTCATCAAAATAAACCAAATCAGGCATACAGCTAAAAAGAGGGAAAAAGCTCCCCTGGAGAAAGAATATTCACAGCTTCTTTCCTACACCCTCATCTGACTGAAAGACCTCACCAACAGTACTGAAATGTGAAGAAGCTTTTTAAACAGACATTTTAAGTGCTTAACATACCAGTGTGCAATTCTCACATCTCTTCTTAAATCACAGCAGTGCTTTCCATCGACTGCACTTTGAGTCCATACTGCTTAAAATATGAACATCAGTATTTCTTGTCTATTTCTTTTGCACCCAGGACACTAGCATCCTCACACAGGTGTGTAACAATAGCACATAGCTAGAGAACAATACGAGCCTCCCTTCATTAACAGAATAGAAACAAGGCCTAGTTTTCTTGTTGCACTTCCTATAATACTAATTCTTATTTCCTCTGTAATCTAAAGTCCTGCCGCAACCCACCCTTAAAGAGCAGTTCTGATTCAAAAATAAATCTTTAGTTAGAGGCAGGGCATTTGAGGGGGATGGAAAATAAAGTTCTTATATTGCTGAGTAAAATGTTTTAATAACTTTTTTCTTCCCATGCGGCTCTGTCAGAACTCATTCCCCTAGGAAGAGTTGAATTCTTTCTTTATATGCCAGCAGAACATTTATTTCTTAGAAATGTTCAAATTTTCTTAAAATTAGCGATCTTTAACAGCATCTTACTAGAATTTTCATTAAACAGACGAGTGTAAAAATTTGACTAGAGTTTTCAGAAAAACATAATTGAGTTCATGTGTTAGTGTTAATGAGAAAAAGTGAGTGCTAATGACCAAATATGAGGGAAAAAAATACAGAAATTTTAAATTTTACCAATAACAGTAAAAGGATTATTCTTTTATTCTTTTTCAAGACAATACCTGGAAAATAAATTGTCATTTTTTAACCTGCTGTATTGAGGAGCTACATGTCTGCAAAAGCACATTTTGCCTTCTGAAGAAGGAATATCAGAACTTAGATAGTCTTGGACATTTCTTGTAGGAAAAAAAAGAAGCATATTTTTCTATATCCTGAAGTGTAGCAAATAGCTGAATCTTAGCTGCTATTTCACATTGTTTCTTTAATAGGGGAGTTCACACCAATGACTGTTTGGGAAGCCTGCAAATCTTAACTTTCTTCTTAAAAAAAAGCATAACCTAGTAGCAAGAAGCCTTATTGAAATGCAAGTTACTGCTGCTGTGAAAGTCTGCAATCTCTTTAGAAATAAAAGTCTCTGCTTGGTGTATTTACCTGTCAGTGGTCTCAGCAGAGCCCAAGAATATTATATATACCTCCCTCTCTATTATATAATACTTCATTTTAAAAAGAAAATGACATTCTGATCTCCCATGTCCTTAGGCTAGACCTTGTCATTACTAATATAATACTACATTATAACTAATTGGTAACTAATTGGTAACTGGTAACTAACTGGTAACTAATACTAAAAGTATTTTTAAAATACGCAAGAATGTTTAATACTTAAGATCACAAGATTTTCCTAGTTTGATAAACCCATTATTTTACCTTCAAGGCTCAACATAAATGTTCACCTCTGTGTACGTGGTAAACTAAAAGTTTACTAATTGATGGAAGTGTTTTAAGGTCACATTATAACATTATAAAGCAACATGGACACAAATTACTGATGATTTTCTCAGTGCTATGCTTTAATGATTGAGACCATGCAAGAGAGCATTGGTAAAAAGAAAAACATAATGGCACTGTGTGGCACCTTAGTGCTACTTCTTATGCCAGCTTTGCCAACTCTCTTTCTCCCTTTTTTTAATTTCACTGTAATGTATAAACTGCCGCTGAATACATTATCAGTGTGGCTTACAGCATCAACCCGACCACTGCTATAGGATATAATCTTAAGCTTTTCTCTTTAGAGGAAATATTGTAGAGTGTGTGTATGCACTGTTGTGAAATGTTATTTGCTACTGGCACGAGTTCCAGTGCTTTCTATTGTTAGGAAATGTTTGTTAACCAAACTCTTGCTTTCTGAAGTAGAAGTAAGAGTATATTTGATGTAAAAAAATCTTTTGAATTTTTTCATCAAGTAGAAGCTAGCGCTGAGATAAGACAGGTAGATTGTGGCATAGATCCAAATGATGAGATGATCCCAGTCTTAAAAGACTGAAACTGCTGCATTGAACCTGTTTATGTTCAATGTGAGTTAGCTCTGAAAGCCTACATCTGTTTGGGGTTAGTGCTCAGTAAAGTCTACAAACTGAAGCATTGGAAGTTCCACAGTAAGTTAAGGAAGCATTTCCTCACTGTGAGGGTGACAGAGCACTAGAACAGGCTGCCCAGAGAGGTTGTGGAGTCTCCTTC
>JAUBOD010000279.1:3734497-3749455 GCA_032353885.1 Nothura maculosa | reverse complement strand
TGCTCTAGGTGACCCTGCGTGTGCAGGGGGGTTGGACTAGATGACCTCTGAGGTCCCTTCCAACCTTAAGCATTCTGGGACTCTGGGACAACAATTCACTCTTCTGACAACATTTTTTAGGAGGAAAAGCTGCCTGGCCCAGATTTGAGCACTTGCAGTCTGTACTCAGCCCTTCCTCACCACCCAGAGAGGAAGGCCCAGCTTGCACACCCAACAATGTTGATACCCAACCCTCTTTGGCTTTCCCAGCTAGGCTTATTGGACATGCTTAAAAACAAGTGAACTTCTGGGCTGTTTGTATTTCAAAGGCAACAGGTAACCACTAGCTCTTCTCACCTGCAGGGCGGCCTCTCAATTACTGAGGACACTTCTGTCCTCATACTGGGATTGTAAAGGTGAAAGCAAACACCCCTTCTTTTAAAGCAGCTGGAAGGGATTCAAAGGGCATAGCTCATGGCAAGGCTGAACTATACTCCAAGTCTATGTTCAAGGGAACACACCAGGCCTCTAGTGCTCTGGCTGAGGCACATTTTAGTGTGTCAGTCCCTGTCATCAGGGGAATTCCACTGAATTTGAGAGCTCTTCACCAAGCCATCTGCCAACACAGGCTCAGTTACAGCAGCTACAACAAGTAATTGGAACATGGAAATAAAAATAGACTTCAAAAAAATTGATGCCACAAACAACTGATAGAAACAAACAGCTTTGAGGGGGTGTCCCTCACATACCAAAGAAATAAAGGAAGCAATACTTCTGTTATCTCACTTCAGTTTTAGCACCAGTACCGTGCCATTCACTCCAGAGTCCACCTCTTTTTATTTTTATTTTTCTTTAATCTATGTATGAGTGGGTATTTTGTTTCAGTGTATATTTTGTAGGATGATCTTTTTCATGTTGAAAAGTCATAATATTTGTGAATTATTGTATGGAGCATAAGATAGAGAAGTGTTTCTTCCTTCATTATCACATTTACAGTTATCACTTTTCAGTATCAATTTAACAAGTTAAATTAGTCCAACTAAATACACAAATAAAAGTCCCCTGCTTCAAAGTGGACACAACCCACTACAGGACAAGCCCCCAGAGTTACAGGCTGTTTAGGGGGCAAAGGTAAATCTTTGAATACAGTAGAAATATATAAAGGATTAATGTCCTTATTTCACATAGTCAATTGCGTTCAAGCATATTTTTATATATATATTTGTTTTTTATTTTGTCTGTTCCCCCAGGAGATGCCCAAAAGAGAAAGATGGCCAAATTGACAGAGTCAATGAGTGAGTACAATTAGGAAGTTCAACCACTTCTTTTTTCCATCCGTTTCACTCCCTTGCATAATATCACTAAAACAGAAAATAATGCTTACATTCAAAGATCTCATCCCAGCCCTGTCTTTCACTCCTAACTGCATCACAATTCATATCATCCCTCCAAAACCAGAAGAACTCTCAAATAAAATCTGCTTTTTCCCTATACATTGTTTAAATCACATGTATTTGGATGTTAAGCCAGCAAAGCAGCTACTACTTGTTTGACTTAATGAGCATGAATTATACTTTAAGAGAACAGAACTGTGCATGGATTTAATGAGTGCATAATCTGCTTGATTCATGTTAGAGTGTAAGTTCCATCACAAACTTGAAAAAGGTCCCACCAAATCCTATGCAGTTATTTAGAACTGATGTCTCTACCATTCTACAGACATATGTAGAAAGTTTCCCACTGAGTTCACTGTTTTCTAAGATACATGCATTGCCTTGAATATGTAGTCAAGAAGATGCTATTTGAATTTCCTCCATAATATGAGATCCAGCTAATGGATTAGTGTCTATAAATGCTTCTAGCTGATAGACTTGGACAGAATAATCTATTTCAAAAAAAAAAATTAGAGAGACATTAAGATGAAATCCTGGCAACCCAGCATCTCTTTCTCCAAAATTTATCTAGCTTCATGACCTGTGGAAGCTTAAATAATTTGACGTCAAAATGGAGCAATCTTTTTTTGTGTGTGACCAGTGACTCTAGAGAGACAGGCACATAGGCATATATCAGACTCATTTACATTTGAAAGTTGCTTTCACTTAATTTTCTGTTTGTATGATGCAGAAGGACTGTTCCCAGGTTAGCACTTCCTTGTCTTTATCTCAGTTCAATGTACCTTCTTTTCGTATTACTGAGCATATTCCCTTACATACACTATTACAAGTAGAGTTGCCAGGTTTCTGAGGAAATTTCAGAATGAGATTTTTCAATATTGTGAGCCATCAACAGGATCTATATTCCTATAATTTATCCAGCATTCACCAGTAGAAATAAATATTTCTCCATGGTGCATCAAAAACTGCGGCAACAGTGGATAAGTCAGTCTGATTTAGCAATGTCCAAAAGCACTACAATTCCCAAAGATCTAGAAACTGTCCCTTTTTCTGCCATGAGAAATGGTACTTTTGTTCCAGTGATTTCTATAGCTCTACACTGTCAGTCTTATAATCATTCTGAGAGAGTCATGTCTTATAATCATTCTGAGGGAGTCATGGTTTTAGTGGAGAAGGCAGATGGAAGGCAGGAGATGCATGGGAAGATGAAGAGCCTGATATCAAGGCTGCTAAGCAGTATCTAGCCTGATTGTTAGGTGCATGCTGAGCTTTGCACAACCTTCTTGACATAAGGAGAAAGGATTTCACCAAGAAGCATTGGGGGAGAGCAGACAACCATTCTGCACAGTGTGAAAACTATGAGGAGTTGTCTCCATAAAAATCCCTAAGTGACCAGAGATACAGGCACAGAGATATACTGTACATTTCTTCTGGGGGACCATGTTTGTCTTCTGAATGACTTACTTGGCTTCTATAGGGTAGTTTGCTTGCTAAAAGGATTTGTTGTTCCTTTGTGTAAGGTTTTGTTCATATTTTATGCAAACCTTTTATAAAGATTTCAGATTATTTCATTAAAAATATTTTTAAATGTCATAAATCATGAACTGAACTGCAAGCTGAAAGAAAGAAAATCCTTTAGCAAACACATTGCACTGCTCATTTTAAAGCAAATGCAGATTAAAAGCAAACGACTAGTTTGGAGAAGACAACAAGCTGCCATATGGGTAAGACAGCTCAAAATGCTCTTAGAAAGGCAAGGGAGAAAATCTACCAGGATGTATTCAAAATATTCAAAGACCTGAAAAAAACAGCTCAATCGGGGGTACCAATTTATCAAAAGGATTATTTGCCTTTCAGTTTTACCCTACAGCTGTGCTTTTTGTCTCTTTTCTCTCTTCTCATCTTTGCATGGTTAAAAGAGCAAAACAAAAAATACCACGCATCACAGTCACCTTCCCTCTTATTCTTTTCATCTCTACCTAAATGCTATGATAAAGTTACTAATGCTTGTTCATGGACTGTTACTCTCCACAAAGATTCTACAAATATTCTTCCAGCAATAAAATATGTGTATTTGAGGTGTGCATCATGCTGTACGCTTGGAGGAAGAGTGAGAAAACTAAACTCATACAATAGTTAGCAACGATTAACAGGTTAGACAAAAGGATGATAACATTTTGCACTCTGTCACACCTTGCATTTCTATACAGCAGGGAGCAAACATTTTTTTTTGTTAGAAAGATCAGAAAGGAAAAATGTTTTCCTGTTTTCTTTAATCTTTCTCTAGGACCTTGGGGTTGCTGTCTAGATTTAAGCTATGATGACAGACACTTGTGCTAGTACACATTGAGAGAGAGCTGTCTGTCTTGAAAGTTCAAAAGGAAGAAGGGAAGGCAGAAAGAAAATAATTTTAATTCAATAATGAGTAGGCAAATTAGAAACACTGTTCTAAGTTTTTGGGATAATCAGGTACCACTGATATAGAAGCAGAAATGCATGCCAAAACAGAGCAGTCTTTGCCACAAGTTATTATCTTTACAACAGTTACATAGAATTAATAGAACGTCACTGTAATTGCACTGAGCCCCAGAGAGCTGTCCAATAATTCCATTATAAGGACTTATAATCTGTATGCATTTTGAAATTTCTTTATGGCCTGCTTTGGGCAATTTACCTCATATCAACCCAGAACATTTAAAAGCTGGGCATATTAAGGAAACCGAGAACCAAAATCTTGTTCCTTGTGGTTTATTTTTTCTTCTTTCATTGTAATCCTCATGCATTTTCAGCCATTTTAGCCCAAATGGTGTCTCTGGCTTGCTCAGGAATTGTTAAGCAAGGTAAGACAGCAAATATTAATCAGCAGAGGAAGATAGCAGAATTTACGCCAGAGGTGTCCAGCCAATATGTAAAATTAGATACTTTCAGACAAACACCCTGTACAGAGCTAATTAGGCCTTGGGCATGTTCATTATTCTGAGCTCTTTAGAGAGTGGGATTTAGTCACATTTAGTGGGTTGCCAAATATGGTGATGTGTTGATAGAGCCCTAAAAAAAGTACATTTAGGTTCCAGCTAAGATAGTATGATACTGAAATAAATTCTGTCTCTAGTACCATCAGATTCTCCTACTGCTGTTGCTGAGCTAATTGAGGTACATAGCACACTCTAAAGTTGCCTTCGGTGAAAGAGAGCACTCTACATCAGACCCCTTTAATTGCCCTCCATGGGAGGTCTACATTATGTCTAGAGCAACCTGGTAGCTTGTTTTTATGTGATAGCCCCCCAGGCTTGGATAGCAGCTGAAAAGCTCTTGTCAACATCTTGATACTGCCAAAACCCTGCTAGAGGTGTGCTCTTGCTGAGGACTAAGTAAGAATATGAATGTGTTCCTTCTTTAATTCACACTGAGCTGAGGCCTTTGGGTCACTCGTAAACAGAGGAGTTTGGGCACACTCTTTTCCCTTAAGTTAATGAGAAGGTCCAAGGTCTCAGCTCAGAGCCATGCAGCAGCGTGGGTCGACAATGCAGCATGTTGGCTACGATGTAATCAATGTGTGACATGAGCTGTGTGAATTTGCTGCGAGCTAGAATTGGAAATGAGCAAGCTTGGCTGCCTTAAAGCATTTAAACAGAGAAGCGACGTCCAATTAAAATTCCCCTAGGCAGCAAAAGCACGTGAAGTAAACAGTTGTGCTTATTCTGATACCAGTTAAGCCACACAAAAATAGCATTAGAGCTGTGTTCTGATAGTTATCATTATAGAGTGGAACGATATAGTTATATAGTTCCACTGCAGATTTTAATCTAAGTGTTTTATTAAATATAATTGTTATATTTATAATATAGCATTATTATAGTGTTTATAATATACATAATATTTGTTGACTTGATACTGAAAATGCAGGTTGATGGAAATCTTTCAAAACTGATTCTAATTGGTCATATTTTATATTCAAAGAATCACAACCTGCATTGCATCTTTTTACTATTATTTCAGCAGAAGTTAGCTGATACATTTAGTGAAAAGAACAGAAAGAATAATGCTGTTGTAGTTAAATGAAAATATAGCCTATTCTTCTTGATAAAGGTCAAGTTTTGAGAGCTAAATGAGATTCTAAAACCAGCATTCATTATGGAAAAAAACTAAAAAGTTTTATTGTTTTCAATACTGCTTTAGAAACGGTTTAGAGAAACTGTTAATTCATATATGCAATACGAAGCAATGCTAACTTGCCTTAATCAGAAAACTGATTGATGTTTCCCTAAAAATTTTCCGTAAATGAAAACTGAGACTCTTGTATAATCGTATGATTCAAGGAGCTTAATGTTTTGAAAAACATGGTATTTCGATAACCTTTTTAATATTTCTTTACTAAGCTAAAATATTTTTGTGGAAGTTATACTCAAAATATCAGGGGTGATATAGCCAGGTGTTGAATTATAAATGAAGTAATAACTTCCATTTCTCTAGAAAGCAACAGTGATTATAGATAAACTATATGGTTCTGCTTCTTTCAACTTTCCCTTTTTTTCTTCTATTCAGGTTGGTGTTTTCCTTTATAGGTCTATACTGCTGTCTCTCCGTTATGGCCTAGAGTTACCCATTTCTAAAATATGGACAAAATTACTCTAGCCTATGTTTAAGAATTCAATGTACCTCCTCTCCTCTCCACACTACTGTTGTCCATGTCACAGTGAAGCTAAGTCATTACATCTAGCCCATTAGAGTTATATGCTTCCTGGAGCAAACAAGGTCTAGTCAGAGCTATTTTGACACCTTCACAACTTCCTACTGCATTACTCCCTACAGAACTCAATCCATGGACATGTTACCATATCATCTTCTGATGATCGGCAGCAGAGAGAGTATGAGTGTGAATCGTGATGAGATTAGGTTTGAGATAAGCCCAGATGTAAGCTCAGTTTTAAGAGAGTCTTCAAAGGATACAAATGTTTCTGGGCATGGCCAGATTTAGTTTTAAGTATGTACAGTAATTAAATATTTGAAGCAAAATACACTCCAGATTTTAAATATCACTTTGAGGACTGAGTTTGGGATTGAATTACCAAAAATAACATCTCAGAGATATCATTATCTCATGATAACCTGAGTAACAGCATACGTTTTCATCAAGGTCAGTCAGTGTTGCACAAGCAACTTTAACTGTTTATTTCCAGCTAATGTGCGCTTGGTTTCGTAATATAAATGTTCTTTTAATGTGAAGGCTTATCTATATTTATTTGACATGCACTTAAATCTCTGAGATGTCAAGCAACAATGGACGTAGACTGGAAAAGTGAACAGTGTGCAGTGCTGAAAGAAAAGCCCACATCGAATACAGAGAAAGCAGGAAGTTAATGCTTACTTGAGATAAAGAAGACATTTAAAAGTGTCAGACACTAATCGATTGTTTTCACAGTGAGCAGATGGGGTGAGTGAAATTGTGTAAGAAAGGATCGATGCTTCTGAAAGCTGTAGAAAACTGTCTGATCTGGATCAGGTTTCTTGAGGTATCAAGGAGAGGAGATCACACTGGATTTTAGTTCAAGGAAATAAGTATAGTATGACAAATAACAGAAAATGCTGGTCAACATTTGGAAAAAAAAAAAAGTGTATGACATGTACAAGAAAGGCTGTTAAAAAGGTAATACCACAAGTTTTGAGAGTGAGTTGCAAAGATCTCCATGATTAGTGACTGAAATCTCATAAAACTAGGTAGGATAAACTATTTAATGTGAAAGATATGCATCCATTTTTATCAGAAACAGGACCCACTTGAATTATTCAGTATAAATGATAATTATTTGTTATTATTCATAGTACTTTTTCCAGCTGTCTTCTAAAATTCTTACAATCTTCTATCAAGCTAATCTATTGAACTAAACCATAATGTCTCTGTATTTTGCACCTGTCTCCTTTGGACTTCAAACATTTGAGAGGGCAAGGCAGTGACTATATCAGCCAAAGCGCAGGCAAAACAATACCCACAAGTCTCGTTGTGTGGCAATGTCTCTTGTATGGGAAATCACAGAATCACAGAATCATGGAGTGGTTAAGGTTGGTCATCTAGTCCAACTCCCCCTGCTCCAGTAGGGACACCTAGAGCATGTGGCACAGGGTTTATCCAGACAGGTTTTGAAGACCTCGAGAGAAGGAGACTCCACAGTCTCCCCTGGGCAGCCTGTTCCAGGATGTTGTTTTGCCAAAAGTAAAGTTCCTCCTCATATGGAGATCAGACTTCCTATGTTTTAATTTATACCCATTACTCCTTGTCCTCTCACTGAGACCACTCACTCACTTATACCACTGAAAAGAGTTTGGCGCCATCCTCTTTAGATTCTTCCCTCAGGTATTTGTGCATGTTGATAAGATCCTCTCAGTCTTCTCTTCTCCAGGCTAAACAGGCCGAGCTCACTTAGTCTTTCATCATACAATAGATGTTCCAGTTCCTTAATCATTTTCATTGCTCTGCGCGGGACCCTGTCTGGAAGTTCCACATGCCTCTTGTGCTGGGGAGCCCAGAACGACACCCAATATTCCAGGTGCGACCTCACCAGAGCTGAGGAGAGGGGCAGGATCTCCTGCCTTGATCTGCTGGCAACAGCCCTCCTAATGCAGTTCTCCTAATGCAGGCCAAGATCCTATGGATCCATGCCTTCCAGGCATCCGTGCCATCCGTGTCATCCAATCCAGGATCTGTGCCTTCTTGGCCACAACGGCACTGCTGGCTCATGATTAACTTCTTGTCAACCAGGACTCCCAGGTCCCTCTTTGCAGAGCTGCTCTCCAGCAGGTCAACCCCTAATCTGTACTGGTGCCTGTGGTTATTCCTCCCCAGGTGCAGGACCCTGCACTTCTCCTTATTGAACCTCTTGAGGTTCCTCTCTGCCTAACTCTCTGACCTGTCCGGTTTCCTCTGAATGGCAGCACAGCCCTGTGGAGTGTCGGCCACTCTACCCAGCTTGGTATCATCCACAATCTTGCTAAAGGTGCACTCTGTGCCCTCGCCCAAGACATGGGAGTCCAAGTCATGGGAGAGAGTGTCAAATGCCTTGCTGAAGTCAAGATAGACAACATGCACACCTGCCCTCAGTCAGTCAGTCATCCCATCATAGAAGGCTATCACATTGATCAAACACAACTTCCCCTTGGTGAATGCATGCTGACTACTCCTGATCCCTTCTTTTCCTTCACAGGCCTAGCAATGGCTTCCAGAATGAGCTGCTCCATCACCTTCCCAGGGATGGAGGTGGGGCTGATCAGTGTGTTTTCCCCAGAGCTTCTTGCCCATCTCCACAGGTCTTCTGCTCGCCTTGCTTGACTAATAAGATACATGTTTTTAATGCAACGTGTGTTATTTCTGAACCACTGCCTTCTGAGGCTCTTCCAGTTTCATTCAGTTATGGTAAAAGATATAGTGGTAAAATAAGGGGGAAGAAAAAAAGAAAAGAAGAAAGATTTCTGTTAGAGTCACTGCCAACAATAAGAGCTGTTGAAAGAAAAGTCAGCAAGCTTGCTTGAGAAACTGGTTTATATCTTCTCTCTTCACTACTTATTACTAACCCCCACATTAGGAGGATCATGTAGCAGATGTAAGACAGTGTTCCTTTTCTTCCTTTAAAGAAGAAAGTTTTAAGGAAAGCTTTAAGACCGAAGATCCTTCTAATTCAGCCTCTGGATTAAGTGGAACCTTTGTCCACTTAACCAGTAGGAAGAGCTCTGAAATAGGGCTATAAAACCACTATAATTTGTCCCCAAGACCATAGAGGTTCTACTAAAATCCCAAGGGTGTCTGAGGTAAAAACTTACAAAGAAACAGAAAGCCGATGACACCCTTAAAACTTTTGAAAAGAATCACTTGCCCCATTTCAGTAGTTTGCACAGAGCCTTGTCCTTCCCCTACAGACATACTCACCCAGGTATCATGGGTACTGACAACCACGCGGCCAGGGAGACTGGAGGAGAAGCCAACAATATATTTGGTTTGTATAAACACAGACTTTCTCTCAGATCTTCATCAATTTGATCATATTTTAGTGGCATATAAGTCTCTGGGCACAGTCCTTGGATAAAATCTGGTCTGTTGCCTTATCTAGGAGGCCAGATCTGATGATCTTGTCTGTCTCAAAATTGGTATCCATAAATCTGTGTGCAGCTCACAGATTATACATGGAACAATGGCAGGCTCTGTCGTACTACAGTTGATTGTGAGTGACTGATACAGAGATGATTATGCTTCCAAATCATGACACTTTAAATTACCACTTTAGTTCATTCACAAGAAACAGAATGATTGTCATCTCCTGACATATTTCTCATTGTCAAGCTGAGCTTGCTATCTCTCTATCGCAGGTTTCCTCTGTTGCTCCTAGGAACTTACGTAGTGGAGTCTGTCGCATGTCATGAGGGGTTTGCTAATCTAGCTGCAAATCAAGACGACAACAAATAGCAAGATTACTTGTCCTTAAAAGTAGTGCATTTGTGTTGCATTTAGAAAACCTATACTTTCACTTGACAGGTTTGGGAGGCAGCTTAAAGCTCTTTTTCTGTTCTATTTTCTAGTATTGTTTGAATAGTTATTTTAATGATAGGCAGCCAACAATATCTCTGAAACCTACTGAAATATAGAATGTTATAGGAGTGCACATTTTCCTATCTTTTTCTTTTTTTTTTTTTAATAAGGCAGGAAAGAACTATTACAGACCTCCTGCTAAGTCAGTTTGTTTCCTATGGCACATTGCTGTTGCATGTGTTTTGAGTGTCTTTTTGGTATTAACATTATTATTTCAGGGAGTATTACTGTTTGAGACTAGAGCAGCTCATGCTGTTGTGCTAATTTGTGGGTAAATGTTGCGTATTTTTAGTATCCATTCAATCATATATGCTGGGCTGTAATGTTTAAAAATGAATTCATGACAAGCATGGTACAAAGCCCACTAAAAAGAACAGAAAAAAAAGAGCTTTCTGCCTCCCTAATTTCTATAAGGTGCCTAGGATGTTAATGTGGAAAGGGAATAGAGACACTCATTAATTCATATAAATGATTTTTCCTTACATCGGTAACTCGGAGCAGGTTCACCTCCATGTTAAGTATGACATCAGTAACTGTAGCCAGGTGGAACAATCCACACAATGGGAACAGCTGCCAGTGTCAAGGTTTTAATTGTCACTGTACTACCAGACATATTGTCTGAGCACACACTAAGTTTATGGAAGCCTCTTGGTTCATTC
The DNA here is from genome assembly GCA_032353885.1 of Nothura maculosa. NCBI lineage: Eukaryota > Metazoa > Chordata > Aves > Tinamiformes > Tinamidae > Nothura > Nothura maculosa. The sequence continues at coordinate 3,738,848 of JAUBOD010000279.1, read as the reverse complement.
TACAGCTCTCCTGTGGCAGATTCTGGACTGCATTTTATTATGCTGAAATATACAAAACTTCCAGAAGACTGATGACAAAAATAGAAGCTTTGGAGCCATAAGGGGAAGACTTAAAACAACAAAATTTCAAAGCAAGTGTCACACTTTAAATGTTCATTTCTTCAAATCAGAAACGTTTGTGAGATAGATATGAAAACATGCAGAAATCAGTCTGCAAACAGGACAACTTGTAGCAGAGCTTGAGTTAGGATGCTGGTACATCTCTGATAGTCACAACTGAGAAACATCTGCAGAGCTTTGAGCAAAAGCTCATAAAGAACAGTGAGGAGTCTGTAACTGACTGTCTGTTGCTGTGCAATGTAGAGCCATTAGAAGGAGGAAGAGGTGGTGTCTATGTCTTCTTTCAGAGCTTGAAATGATGAAGTTCAGATGGTAAACTTCCTCTCTGTGAGGAGCCCAATTTGGAGCCCAGCAGAAACATTTTGGGGGACAACATTCCATGGAAGTGATTTAATAATAAATGGCATGTCAAACATTCACAATAGGTGTCAGCTCTTTCTCCAAACATCCCATTGTTTTAGAGGAGCAGTTGGTTGACTCATTCTGCCACACTAGGAAAGTCCAGTTCTCCAAGGAACATTTTGTTCCTTCTGCACTTGCCTATTTTGGAGGCCCCGACTGTGAATAAGCCCTACTCTTTTCCCATCCTCCCATCTGGACTTCCAAGTCCTTGACAAAAGGTCTTACAGATTACACCCTCCCACTGAACAGCAGCAAGACTGGAAATACTTCTTAAATATAGTTGAAGTTGGTCAGTGTACTAAACTTCTCTTAAATTGACCTAGCAATAAACAGACATCAAAACTGCACGTGTGAAAATTTAAGGTTTTTTACTAGGGTAAATTCTACTAAGGTAAAAATTAAAGGTTTATTAATCATCTAAGGCATTTCTAGTAACCTTTGCAAGTGGTGTTGCTTTAAATACATTGTTACCTTTTAACCATGGCATTAAATAAACAATAGTAGCAAAGCAATGTGATTATTTAAGCATAAGATGAGACCAAGAAGCAAGTGAATTACACACTTACACGTTATAATGTGTAAGGAAAATGATTGCTGAGAATGTGTATTTTTAGCTTCAGCACTGCCATTAGGTGATGTTTTTTAAGAAACTCTTTTCAAATGCTCCTTGGAATAGAAGAGACATATACCAATGTAGAAAAAATCACATATTTTTAAAAAGAAACCTGACAATGAGGTTGGAGAATCTCATCTTTATCAAGAGATTATAATTTCAAATTAAGTCTGCATTGTGTGTTACTATAGAAACTCACATTTTATGGCATGTTTGTGGGGAAAAAGTCAAAAGTAGCATTATAATGAAGGCAGATCACATATTAGTTTCTTCCAGACAGCAAAATAAAATAGAACTTTCCATCAGAAGTTGAACAACTACTCAAAATAAAGCAAGCTAATTAAGGTCATGGGGAAGGAATATTAAATCTTGAAGTGACATATGTCATGTTCATTTTTCAACACTAGTCTCCGCCTTACAGATTATGTATTAGATACTGCGGGAGTCTGATGGATTGAGAGCCTTGTTGCCATGGCAATATTTGCTGCTTTGCTGGTATTCCCTACAGAAAGTAAAGGATTTTTCTTTACTCAGTTAGACAAATTGGCTATATATAGCAAGAGATGTTGGAGAACTGAAACAGCAGAATCTGGCGGGGGGAGGCTGAGAGAAGCACTGACATTTATAAGCCTAAGAAACCACAGTAGACCATATATCTGTGCGTGAGCAATGAGGGGGCTTGTTGAGAGAGAGACAGAAAGTGAAGGAGAGAACAGAGACCAAAAGATAGAGAAGGAAAGGCAGAAAGTGAGAAATAGAAAAAGGCAAAGATAAAATGAGGGAAGTGAAAGAAAAAGAGAAAGAGGAAGAGAAGAGAGACAAGAAGATGGAGAGAGGCAGGGAGTGAAGTAAGGAAGGAAAGAAGGAAGACACCTGCATCAACCACTGATGTGTAGTGTAGTGCCACTTTTAGGGGCAGGAAGGGCAATAAGGAGAAAAGTTAGAGTTGCCTAAGAGAAGACTGCAGCTGCTGGCTGTTGGTTTACTATCCTGGAGATGGTTTATAGCCTCAGGGAGAACTAAAGAAGTGAAATCCTCTCAAATGCATAAAGGAACAATGGCATTGCTTACCACTTAAATTGTCTGTATAAATCACAATTTGAGCTCCAAATATAAGCCTCCTTCTTCAGTTCTTTTTTTTATGTATAAAATTCTTTGCTCACAGCATTTCTAAAGCAAGGTGTTGATAACATTTCCATCCTCCTTTTGGCACAGTAAAAGCAAATGCGCTTCAGTCAGATGTTAGGGAGTAATGTCTTTTATGTATGGTTCAGTCTGTTGCTCGAAGGTGTGGGAAGAGTGTGACAATGTGGTTTCATTTTAATATTAGCCCATCTCAGCCAAGCATCTATGGATTACTGCAGAGAGAATAAAAAACACTCTGTTCTGTCCTCTTTTCCACTCTTATCTCTTTTACATGCAGAAATATACCAAGTAATCTACAGTATTCACCCTGAGGTTTAGAAAATCACAGTTGCAATAAGACTGAGTGGGCAGCTCTGACTGTCCTCGATGTTGATTTACTTCCCTACCCCTATCTAATGTTTCTTTTTTGTCATGCAAGTTATCCAGTACAGGTTTTTTAGAGTACCAGAAGCATATACTGACCTGTACAGAAGATAAGCTATGGTAAATCATTAGCATAGTCCTTCCCCTAGAGAGTTCACACTTAAGAGAAAGAGTAGTGCAATGAGGAAGATGTATTTCAGTGACCACAGCTGACTAGCAACTTCATAACCACGGGGCATCCTGTGCAAATGAGCTCTAAAAGGATGCAAGGTGAAAAACAGAGGGGAAAAGAGCAGATCTATAATCAAGATCCAATGTCTTGTGTCTTCTGCAAGGAAGAAGCAGCAGTCAGTTTAATAATAGAAAGAAAACATGCTAGCAGTCAGGGATAAAAAAGGGACCACAACTGCAACAGTGGACAGGATGTAAGAGTATATATATGCAGAAGGGAGGAAGAGGAAATCTTAGCAGCAGTTTTGCAGAATGTGTATCAGTCTGCGTATATTATAAATGGTGTGGATTAACAAAAGTTTTAGTGATGTGATTAGACAGAAAAGACATGCAAGATCATAATATAGACTCTTAACTGTGCTTTAAAGAAGTGAGGGAAGGCAGGAGCAATTAAGGATGTTGCTGGAAAGACTGAAAGCACAGCACTCCCTGTTCATAGCAATAACTAGAACTGGGAATGAAACAAAAGGGGTCTTTGAAAGTGGGAAGGAAGGGAAGAAATTCCCTTCTCAAATGTTAAATTTCAAGTGTTGGACAGACATTAAGGCAAACAAACTAGAGATCATAGAATTAGTTTGGACTCAATAAAAATAAAGTTAAGAGGCAGAAAAAGAAAGGAGTGCATTTTTATTTATATGTGGAATAACTTAGATTTGTTTTCACCTGCAGAAACTGAAACAATCAACACTTCTGTGAAAGTGCCGTCACTAGAAAACAATTCCTTATATAGCTGACACTTCAAGCAGCTATGCATAGGGCAGAGGGAAAAGGAACAGGGATCAGAGGGAGAGATTCTGTTGGGATAGACTGAGCTGCTTGGAATTAGGCTAGGTGAGTGACTGAGTGAGGGCAGTGACCAAAGGGCACTTTTGCTCCTATCACCAGCAGACGTGTATAACCCACATCACTATGGAACTGGATTGGGAGTTGCTGGGGGAAGGAAGAACTGCTTTGCTCTTTTTTTATTTTTATTTTTCCTTCTGAGATAAAAGCTGCTTCTTTACTAATAACTCACACATTATAGATGTAAAAATGCAGTATATGGCATGGAAGGAGACAGTAGAGTGGACAAGGATGAATGAGAGTCTGTTGGAGATGGAAGGAAATTAAAGGAACTCAAAAGGGGCAGTGGTTCAAAGAGAAAGAGCAGAGACCCGAGAAAGTCAAAAGGAAATCATACTGTGATTCTGTGGAAGAGTACAGAAAAGTTATTAATAGACCTACAAAAGCATGGAAAGGAAGAGAATGATGAATGCTGCTATTAGAATAAACAAATCAAGCAAGCTCCTAGAAACCTGAATGAGAGCAGCTTAAGAGAAGCAATGCAAGAAAATGCTTAACAGACATGGCAGAAGTGGACACAAGCTCTAGGAGAATGGACTAGATGAGTACACGGTGTGGTGGATCGAGGGCTGGCTGGATGGCAGAGCTCAGAGGGTGGTCATAAATGGGGCCGAGTCCAGTTGGAGGCCTGTG
>JAUBOD010000279.1:3707143-3734397 GCA_032353885.1 Nothura maculosa | reverse complement strand
TCTGGGCTCCCCAGTATAAGAAGGACGTGGAGCTTCTAGAGAGGGTCCAGCGGAGAGCTACAAAGATGATTAAGGGAATGGAGCATCTCTCGTATGAGGAGAGACTGAGTGAATTGAGCCTGTTTTCTCTGGAGAAGAGAAGTCTGAAAGGGGATATGTTTAACGTGTAAGTTCATAAAGGGAGAATGCAGAGAAGAAGGGGACAAGCTCTTTTCCTTGGTGGCCAGTGATAGGACGGGGGAAAATGGACATAAGCTGAAACACAGGCAGTTCTATCTCCATGTGAGAAAGAACTTGTTTACTGTGAGGGTGACAGAGCCCTGGAACAGGCTGCCCAGAGCGGTTGTGGAGTCTCCTTCTCTGGAGATCTTCCAAACCTGCCTGGATGCCACCCAATGTCACATGCTCTGTGTGTTTCTGCTTGAGTGGGAAGGTTGGACTAGATGATCTCTAGAGGTCCCTTCCATCCTTGAAGATTCTATGACTCTATGATTCTATGAAACAGGAATGTCAAAAGAAAGATTGTGTCCCTCTGGAAATCCTCTGCTGTATGCTGTCTCTCCACAACCCACCTACACCTCATTGTTCAGAAGTTTTAACTTCCTAATTTTAATTTTGTTGCTAAGACTCTCCCCTGGAGACAAAACCATGCCATATTTTCCCACTCCTGACACCTGACAATGAAACCAGTGGGACAGGGTGCTCAAGTAAAGGTGAGCTGTACCCCTGTGTATGTACATAAGGCATATATATACACAGGTAGTGAGGATCTTATATTTTCACACAGGGCAAAAATTTTCAATAGAAAACGTAAAGAATTCAGAACAAAGACTTAGATGGGACACAGAGTATCAGAGCTTCCCAAGGTGGCGAGGGAACAACAGATGTGGTGTTTTAGCTTTTGTTTCCCAGGAGCAGTGGGGGAGCTATTAGAGAAGCATCTGCTATTGATTCACGCTGGTTAGAATCCATTTATACTGGCTGCTTTTGGAGCCATTATTACTTACAGTCTGTCATGTAAATTGTTCTTGGTCTGTAAAATATCGATCTATCAGATAGACATGCTGCACATGCACGCTAAACACACAGACCTTGTGCTTTTTCTTTTTAAACAACAGATTATTTATGTTCCCTAACTACTTTTACAAAAAGTTCAGTAATTTCCAGCTTTAATGTCCTCCTCAACTCTCCTTCCACATAACCAGAGGCATTATTTGATATACTAACGATTAATGACCTGACACACTTTTTTTTTCATTTAAAATAAAGTTATGTTCATGCACACAGAATATTCTTTAAAAATAAACACACACTCATGCATACAAAGATTTGTTTGCATATGCATGCATATGTATGTCACACAACCATCATTCCAATTATTTAGGCAGGAGGAGGTGGTGATGGATTGACTTCTTGGGTGGGAATTTGTTTTCTTTTTAGGTCATACATTGCCAATGCCATAAAAGAAAAATTATTTACAGTTGATCTGTAAATGACAGTGATGTATGAGAATAGCAGGGATAAGGCAACTGTGTCTATACATATTCTAAACCCATCAGTCTGCAGTGAAAGGCTTAAAACAGCTGTGCTTTCAGAGCTCTCAAGCTGGGAAGTGGCAGTACTAACATGCTTAGACAACCTTCATTTCACAACCCCAGCTCACACATTTCCTCTTGGGTTGAAGGCATCCTGCAATGCCTTCAACACCAGGCGTTTGTGGAACACAAAGGCAGTTATTGCTGTCTTCACCTTACAGACAGGAGCTGAGACAAGAGGTCTGAGTTACTTGCCAAAGGCCACAGGAGGATCAAGGGATATGGCTAACGCCATCCTACAGTTCCATGTGTTCACACATGGCTAGGACAGTGATGTCATATCTCACTAACTGGGAAGGCTGAGTAAATAAGATTAAAAGTAAAATTTCCTGTCTTCAGAAAAGCCTTCAGCTAGGCTAGGGAAAAACGAGGGGAGATGAGGACCCAAAATGGATGGACCATCTAAGCACAAATCACACTGTATATATCTATGAATATTGTGAGTTACAGAGACATTAGCTCTATAGCTAGCCGCATTTAGTCCCAAGGTAAAAACAGAACACAATTAGAGACAATATTATAAGTACTCATGTCCTGATTTTGTCTGCTTAATGATATGACATTTAAAAAAAACCTTTAATATAGTTAATTTGTATGTCAGTTCTCTTTCTTTTAAAAAGGCAGAAAAAACTATCCTTCATCATACTTATCTTCCATCCTCAGTCAGACTAAAGTACAGACCTTTCAACAGCACATTAAAAATTCCCTCCACCATCACATATGCCACAGAAATAACTGCTTCGTTGACAGAAGGCAGCTCTAATCTTGCTTGAACTAAGCACTAGAGATATAAAATATACCTGTGTTACCCAGGTACCAGCAGCTATATTAAGCTGTATCATCAGACTGTTTAACCTATTTTAAAAGTAGTGAGATATTAGAGATAAACATCTGAAGGATTTGGATTGTTGCCTTTTTCCATGGCACAAACCATAGGTATAGAGTAGCAACTGAAAGTCTTTTATTCAGACAAACCTACCAAGGCTTATGTCAGACCAGATTAAGGCACTCTTAGGCTCTAGCCAAACATAAATGTTTTCAAAGAAAAGATGTGGAAATTACGACTTTTCAAATAAACAAACAAATAAATAAAAGCACAAAGAAAGCATTCCACCTTATCATGGAAGAGTGATCTTCCATGCAATAGATGTGGAGAAGAATGTCAGATTCCTCCACACACTCTGTGGTGCTGGGTGCTCTCCACGGTACAACAATATTCAAAGATCAACCAGGTTTTACTCTTTTTTTTCTTTTTTTTTTTTTTTTGAACCTATGGGCCACCTGCCTGGGAGTCCTATAAGAATGAAGAAACTAGTTCTCATAAACTGAGATTAATATATGGCAAATGGTTGCTTGAAATCCCTCTTTGACATTTAGCGTCAGAGAAAGGTGAGCTGGAAATGTGCTTGTCTTTGTGTATCATTTTGAAAAGCATCTGGGAATATGACCCAGAAAATGTTTTCACCGATACAATGGAGAAGCACTTTACTTTTTAATCTCTCACTGCTTGCATGACAGATCACACAGTCCTCACTCCGAGGAACACTAGTCACAACTACATATGACACTAGTCGCAACTACATATGACAACAGGTTTTAGCATAACACCAGGGATGATCAAATAGAGCAAGGGGACCTGACTTATCAAATTTTTTTTTAAAAAAAAATAACATTAGTAGACCAGTTTCCTATTTCACTGAAGCATATTAATCCCTTCAAGTCATTAAATCACTTTCAAGAAGAGATGAGGATCTGTCCTCTTCATTCATTCTCGCAAGACTGATGCTCCAAAAAAATACCTGCTTTTAGAATATGGTATCTCAGTCCTTCTAATTCCTACAATGTTTCATGGTGAAATTGGGCAACTGTTCAAAAATCACAACAGCCTCCGTGCTATGTTTTCATCTGAAAATCTACCATATTGATATGTTTTTATCTTAAGCTACATTCATGGATCAGACTTCCACATATATTATGAAGAGACAATTAAGTATTTTACCTAAAAATGGTCCTGAAATATGACCACAGGATGGGCTAAGAAAACTGCTTAGAAGCTGAATTTTAATGTAAGAAACCTCAACAAAACCAAGATCTGGAACCACACTAAGCACACATACAAATACAGGGTTTGAAACAGAGATTAGAATAAAACAATTAGTTCTACTTTAGTGTCAGTTCATACAAAGGAAAAATTGTATTTTTCTAATCCCTGCCCCCTAAATTAGAAGTATTTAAATAGATTTCAGTCCTTTAGCACCATCTTGAGAATAGAGTGACACAGCTAACATAATATTATTTTGCTGCAAGAGTCATTTCTTCTATGGAACTGCAGCAGACGGATGGTGTAACACTTTATTCTTTCTTTCCATAATGATTACTTTCTTACATTATTTTATATTCACCCCACTAAATGTATCCCAAGAACAGAAAGTTATACACCACAGATTATTACTTGCTACAAGTTTCATTATATAAGCAATGCAGTTCAGAAAATGATAAAATGCTCGGCAGTTACTTTGGCAACACCGTAATGAATTATCATTTTAAGATATATTGTAACTAATTTTGACGGAAGGGAGTACAGCAAAGTTATGACTCAGATTTTTGAAAATGATAAATATTATGAAGGCTGTAAGAGCATTAAAAGTAGAAATTGCTACTCTGTATCTCATGAAATTATTTACTGCAGTTTTAAAATATATATAAAATATTCCTTGAAAAATTGCTCCTAAATATTATTTTAAAGCCTTTTGCTAGAAATAGCTCATGAAAGCATTCATTTCAGTATCCGTAATGCAGGAAATATAAAAGCTCATTAAACAAGAACTAAACAGTTAAAAGGAAATCATGGGTAACCTCATTTTTATCTCCAAAATTCATCAAGACTGAATCTTAAGGGATGCTTACAAAAGTGTAGTGATGATGTGTCACACGTTACACACTCATGTGCACATATATTCACAATATGAATTTTCTAAAATCATGTATATTACTTCATATATGTGAGGCTACTAGAGCTCTGACATTGCCAAAATTAATAATATATTAGCTGAAATCCATTTCATGCATATTTCAGCAAAATTATCTGGGCAATACCTCAAATCACAGCTGTCAGAGATTTTAAGCTTTTACTCTGATTTAGGGCTTATGCAAAGGCAAGTGATAATGGGAGAAGCCAGGGGCAATTCAGAGAGGCTCTCTGAGAGCTTCCCCAGACAAGTCTGCCCAGGCATCTCAAGTTCCCATATCCCTCACAGCTCTTGCAAGTCCTCAAGTCCTCATCCTCTCTCTATCTCTCTTTCTCAAAAAAAAATGCAGTAAAGAGCAGTTAGTTATCCAAGCATTGCTTGTATGTCCACTTCCAAGCTTTCTGCAAGGTTCATTTGAGTATTTGTGGGGTGACATTATGATCCAATACTGCAACTCCACGCAACATAAGCTGCAGCGACAGGCAGTACCTGCAGCACTCTGAACTGTGAAAGTATGGACCACTACAGATGAGCTTCAGCTTCAGCTCATCTGTGTGTGTGTGTCCATGTGAAGTTATGGGCACATCTTTGTTGCTCAGCCTAAAAAGCCCAGCACGATACTTCATGAAGACAAGCAAGGTGAACAAGAGCCTTGTATCCTGCCATAACTCCGTGCCTCATCCTGCTCCCTAGGCAGCGTTACTCATATCACCAAGGAGCTGGGAAGTATGGCATTGTCCTCTTTGAGGGTTTTCCATCTATCTGTCTTCCCTCATATGTTTCTACACCAAGGGAGCCCAGAGAGTCATATTGTATGACCATACTATTTCTGAGGACAAGTGGAGGAATTACATTTGGCTAATGATGCATTTTGCCCTCAGCTGGGAACATAGAAATTGATTCGTCACCTCTTCCCCCTTTCACACAGGAGGTGGTCCCATCTCGCACACCTACTCAGTGCTTGGCACGGATGTGCATCCTCTGAGGACAGCCGTCGCAGCCCCTGCATCTTGTCCTCCACCCCCTTACTGAGAGCTCCTTTCCCAACCACAGACGAGAGGGGAAGGGAAAGGGCAGGAGAATGCTCTTCCCCCCCCAGCAATGTGCAAATATCATCATTTTCAAAAAGCAGTAGGATATGAGACAGCATTGTAGAAGTCATCAGTAAGCAAAAAAGCTAGAGTGCCTCCAAAAAAATAAACCTGACAATAAACGCCATTTAAAAAAAAATAGGTTAAGTCACATGGCAGATAAAAGATGATCTTAAATCAAAGGTTCTTCAGGAGCTATTGCAATGCCTACAGCTAAGGAGCTGCAGATCCAGCAAAGGCTTGCTTTGTCCCACTCTTGTGATGGACAATTTGGCTTGGGAATTCCCTGTCATGAAAGCAAGAGAAGTTTTCTGGTGCTTACAGTGATAATAACTGATGCTGAAGTTATTGCAAAAGCTTATCAGTCTCTGATACTTTCTATTCCAACATCATAGCTATTCTCTAAGAATGTAAGAACAAGCAGAAAATAAAATGATGTACTAATATCAAAAAAGAAATTAAAAAAGCACTGCACATTCTTTTTTTGTATGATTCCTTTCGATCCCTTTCCTAAGAAGAGCTATGTGTCATATGGCTAGATCTAAATGGCCAAAATTCCCTGCATAAGGAAAACACATTGAGTATCCAACACTGCAGCCATCTACAAAACTGACTGCTCTGCATCAGTGATGCTTCCTGAGTGCAACATAGGCTGATGTACTTGAGCATCTTTGCCTTTTTAACTGGGTCCAGGGACTTCTTCAATCTGGCCTACAGAACAAGCACATTCAAGGCAAGACTTGTGCTGGAAAAGTACTTGCACATACTACACACAGTGAGTAGGAAGCACCGCGAAGGAGAGAAAAGGGAATGGTTTTTAACAACCTGTCATAGAAATAAGAATAAACCAAAGTGAGATATCACAATATTTGTGCAGATAAACAGCATGCATTGAGTGCCATGAGATCTCACGTTACAATTGTAATGGTCCTGACTAGCCTGATGCTTTGCTTTAGAAATGGATTTGTCTTCCCCCAGGCTAAGGTAGTCAGGTGCAGGCTGACTTTTGGTATTCCAGCCTTTTTGTGCATGCTTTCAGTAAAGGATTGGAAAGAGGCCATAGCATCATGCAACTGTTTATGAGATGCTTAATGATATTTCAGCAGTCATCCTATCATTGGTGCTTTAAATTGAATCAGTAGTTACTTAGTTTAATTTAAATGGTCCATTCCTAATAAAATAATCTTATACAGAGGTTTACAATAGTTGTCCCTGCTAGTCAAAGTGACAAATGTCCTTGTCCCTGCTGCAACAGACTCTTGAACATCTTGTTGCACTGGATTGTTGAATATAAAAGAAAGAACTAAAAAAAAATTTTTTGAAATCTGACTTTTCTCTTAGAAATAAAATAAATCATCAGCTGTTGTGGAAGTGCATGGAGAGGAGTAAACCATATGAAGGAGCACACCATCCTATTAAGGGTATCTATTTACTGTAACTATATCACTTTCATCTGAAATGCTGTCCCCTTGTATAAAAATTTTGAGTAAATGAAAATCATGTAAGAGCATCAGCTCTGTTTATCAGAAATTAGCCAAGAAAATATCAATACGATTTTCATCTGATCAGCAATTACAGATATTTTACTGTTCCCAGTATTCTAACACAGACTTCAGGGTCCCAATCTTGCCAGAAGCCTACATGGAATGGATGAGCCATTGGACTTTGCTGCTGAACTGGGACCCTGGGATATATCTACAATGCAGCCCCTGCTGTGTCAATAGCTCGTGCAGATATTCCCCAACTAGCTTCAACCTGGCAGGTGAGAACCTGGCTAATAGCAAAACAACAGCAGCAGATGCAAAACCTGCCCAACAAGGGAGCTCTTGCACAGGGTGCTCATGGCTTGGCTTAGGATGACTGAGGAAATCCCAAGATGTTGTGCTAGAGGTCAGCCCCAAGGTCTGCCCCAGAGGTCTGAGTCTGAGCTGCCCACCAGGCAGCTCTGCAATCACTGCCGCTGACAGCAGGATGCTTTAAAGACAAGAATCTCCCCATCCCCATAACATCTCAGAATCAGTTGAACCCAGTTGTCAATTAAAGAACTCAGTATTTAGTGCTTAGTCTGGACTAAGCACTGTCAGCTCTATTTCCCTCCAGCAGCATTTAATGCAGCTCAACCTTGGAGGTTTTGTGGATTCTCCTGAGAAGGTACCTCATTCTCCTCACTGACCCACTGGAGCCCCAAGAACTTGACCCATATTGGAGCCTGTTTCTGGAACCATCTGCCTAACACCCACTCAGACCACAATTTGAGGCAACTTGACAGCTGCAGCAAAAATATTAGAAAGATCCTCTCCAATGTGACTTAAAAAAATGCATATTTTTAAATTCAATTTTTAAAATAAACTCACCATTCTAAGAAGTTCACACGCTCACAGCTTTGACAAAGTCACAAACAGCAATATAACTTGTTAGTAAAGCTGTCTGCTAAAGGTTGTGGTGTTCCTTATACTCTGCTAAAGCTGCAAATACAGTCCATGCCCCGAGGCACAGGATCAGAGAAACCAAAAGCACTTAAGCAACTAAAGAGCAAGAGAAGCAAGAGATAACTTAGCAGCAATGTATCAGGGCTTTATTTCTCATACTATGTATTGATTATTAACTCACTTCTTGCACACATTGCAAATTTTCTGCCTATTTTACATTGAAGTTACAGATCCAGTGAAACTCTTTTGTTCTTATCTCTTGAAAAATCCTAAGTGGCACTCAAGTAAGTAGACAGTCAGCTAATCTGGGGAAAAATTCCTATCTGCTTCAAGAATTAGTCAAAGGCATCTAACCTACTTAGTCAAAGGCTTAAAACAGGGGGAAATGGGGAAATTGGTGCTGAGCCTTTACTTGTTCTTTATGTTTGGATTAACTTCTATGCATGAATATTTAAAGGAGTGGTTCTTCTCACATCATCTCCTACAGAGACGCTTCTTTCAAGACACTTCCTTCAACACATGACAAAAATTCCCATAGAGCTGGTCCTGAAACAAGGCAAACAGGCCATGCTCATGTGAGTCTGTACCAGAGCATGTACACATACCTCTGATTATTTAATGAGGAAGATCTGAAGGGTCCCTGAAAGAGAAAAATAGCAAAGAGCTCTATGGAAATACATACATGGCTTTTGCCTCTGTTGCCACCTGTACTTAAGAGGGCAAACCAGAAGCTGTGAGAGAATGAATTGCACCTTGAGCACATGAATTGTCCTGGCAGAAGGCCAGGGTAGACAGATCCAATTTACTGCATTCAGGGAAAAATAAATAATAATAAAAAAGGCATTTTCCAACTCTTCACAAGACTGTTTCCTCAATTAATAATATATAAGTAATAAAAAACGAAAGGCTGGGCAGTATCACTGTGGACAGCAAATCTAAATCTCTGTCAGCCATCAACATTTTAGATAAGGGCTTCAGTCCAAAAAGTCAGTCAATTTTCCATAAGTCAGTCAATTAGTCTTGCAGCAGTCCCAGCACTTAGATAATATTTTTGTTTGTGTTATCAATAAAAAACTGAGCCCCAGAGAGCAGGAAAAAAATCACAAGATCTCACAAGTAGTCTGTGTTTGATGTGTGTTATCATCTGACACTTCAAAAATCTCATTCATACCCAATGCCGTCTTTTCCACAGGTATAAAGAGAGGTTTCCTGTTCCAATACTCATTGATCTTTGAACAACAGTTCTACATGCATGATATATTAGATAGGAATTTTCAAGGGGATTACTTTTAAATATGTGGAGGAGATTATTGACCAAATGACTTTTCTGTATTTGAAAATTGCCCCAAATCCATATCAATGTATTTAGTTCATTGTTTGTAATTACATGAAGCTTATAACTTATCTTGAGCAAGTGTACAGGTAAAATAATTAGCTTGGGTGTTTCATAAGTGGTCGGAAATTGCTTTTCTGTTTGTCATTTGCACAGAAGGGTATTATTACCTTGCAGTAAGCAGGTAATAATAATTGCCATTTAAAGCAATCTTTTCAATGCCAGCTGGGAGCACAATGAGATCAATATATTTTGGAGCAGAAATGGGCCTTGGCCAGTTTGTTCTTCTGACAACAGAGAACATGAGCAGACTATTAGACTTTTGGCATGACAGCCAGTGTTACCACACAACACAGGTGGATTAAGGACAGAATTGTCTCCAGTTTTAACTCTGGGATTGAGTTAAGCTCTTCTTATTTTTTTTTCCTTTTTTTTTTCTTAGACTTAGTAATGTGTGTTTAATTCTTTGCGAGCAAAAAGAAAAACAGACAGTTTACTAAGAATTTTCAAGCAATAAATAGAAATTTATTTTACTTTCTGCTATTCTTTCTGCCTTCTTTCTTGTGTTCTTTGCTTGTGTTTTTGGAAAAGGCTGAGCTGAGCTCTGGGGCTCTGCTGCAGAAAGGCAGGAATTCCAACTAGGCAGCCAAAATCCAACACCCATGATGTCAGTCAACATGTGTTGGAAAGAAAAAGGTCTACAGACAAAACTTGCCACAGATCACAAAGGACGGTTGTGGATCTGGGGGAGTCAAGCATAGATTTCCTGGATATTTTGCCTTGGGCACAGGCTCAGTCTTTTTCTGGGACACATCACAAAATAAACCTAACTACAAAGACTGCTACAGAAACACCTCAGGCTACCTCCACAGCTCGTTGCTAGTTCCCCATACTGTAAATATGCCAGACAGCATGAGAGGAAATCTGGTCTCATATATGCAGAGTGAACAGGAAACCAATACAGTATTAATAACTTAAGCCTCATTCTATTATTCAGTTCATAAAAATGGGCTGCTATGTATTACTTTCATTAGCAGCTCTCTTTTATCTTATTTCGAAAGATGAAGTATGACTAGAGAGCAAGTAGAATAGAATTATGCCTATGCCATCTCCATGCATGCTATCCAGTAGTAAATATATTCTTGCAAATTTAGTAGATCCGCTTTTTTTTCTTTAATAAAGTTTTATTCACCGGATGCTACAATTCACTTACTATTTTGAGTCTAAATGTGATCAACTTTCCAGAAGCACGGAGTTACTTTAAGCTGAGAATAGCAAATTCCAGTAAACTCACTGTTTAAAAACTTATGCTTATCCTTCACAGCTGCATCAGGCCGTCCACCTGCTCTCCTGCTTGCATGCAAGCTCTGTTCAACAAGAATATATCAAGCAGCTAAACTTCTGTGCAGGTTTACAGTAGAGGAAATCTCAAGTAGAAGAGGAAAGACAAAGACCCAGTTCTCTGTCATGAAATATGTTACTTGGGTTCCTTACCCAGACAGAGTCCATAGCACCTTGCAGGCTTGGCAGATCCCCTTGGGCCAAACTCCCTATTCATGCTTAAAAAGGCCGGTAGGGATGTGCCAGGCTGCAGTTAACTAGTCAGTGAGCATCAGATGCAGAGTAGCTGCTCTTACTGCGTTCTGCAGGAAATGCCCTGGAGTGATTCTTTCCTTGAATTCCCAAGGTCTGCTTAGGATCAGATAGGGATTTTTAGTGTGCTGTGAATCCTGTCGCTGAACAGAGTAACTATTTTGAAGGCAACTTATGAATAGCTCTGTGAGGAGGCTCAGGATGTGGACAGCACAGCTTCATGCCAGCTGGCAGTCGCTTTGCCAAGTAAATGATGTGTCAGGGGGATCCAGAATTTCACTGTCCTGCAGACACACATGCACATAAAGCCCAACCATCCTTTCTCTAGATCACTAACAAAACAATACAGCCTGCAGTGTTACTGACAGCTCATAGTACGAAAGAGTTCTGAAGGAAAGCAGAGCATGTTCTTCCAGATAGCTCTGTGTGCCTGCCAGCTGGGTGAAATGTGTCACTCATGTAAGCAGAGATACCAGTCTCTTCAAGTACCACATTAGCACTAAGGCATAGATGAAAAGAGATCCAAATCCAATTATGTCCTGAAATACATAATGATGTTCAGAAGTGAAGTGGAATCAATGGTCAAAAAATGCAAATACAATTGAACTCGGTCCCAAGTATACTGAAGAGTCTGATGATTCCAACAAAGTGGACAACTCATTATTATTATACTTGCGATTCTGTTTTGTGGCAGTATTCCAGGCTGTTGAAATGAAAGCATCTTGAGCTGTTGCTACCATAAAAAGTAATACATACATGCATATAAACAGGTAGATGCACATATAAATATACATGTATTGATATGCATCAAGGTCCCCCAGCTGTTAGCACAAAACTAAAAGTGGAAGCCACATTCCTCAGACTTGCTGTACCCCAAGCAGTGGCCAGCGAGAGCCCTGCACTCTCAAATTTCCCCAGCAAGAGAACTTCACATCTCTCGGAGTCTTACCTGGGAATGATTCAACCACCCCGCAAAAGTCTTGAGAAAGAAAATGCTATGTTCTTTTCTGTAGGATTCTTTGTGTTTCTTCTCTATGTATTTTCTTATACTTTTCAGCTCTTTATTTCCTCCTTGAAAGAAAAATTGTGTCACATAATCACGAGATTTCTTTCATTCTTTGTCCACTTTCCAGAACACCGTTCCTTCTTTTGGGAAGTAGATCATTTATTTTAATAATATGTGATACTCATTTGGAGATCAGTAATTTATAGGGTTTTCTGGTGTCTTGTTTTCATAACTTTCACTGAAATCCTTTCCCAGTCTGCCACGTCAATATAGACCATCTTTTATTAAATGTCATTTGGACTGTGTCATCAAGAAGGTGCTTTCATTAATTAGCATTTTAGAGCGAATGCATGTTTCTGTATAGTCATTCTTCTTTCCACTTGTATTCTTTACAACCTTAAAAACTATAGCTTGGTCTGTTTTCCCATACTTTCTTACTAAGAACTGCAGTGGGAATGCTGAAGCCCAGACTTCAGATCGGAGATCAGGAAATGTTTAATGAAATGAGCTAAATCTCATCAAACTTGACAAAGGAGACAGCAAATGAGAACTGAATCTCTAGTCCCTTAGGCCCATCATTCCTCTTCAAGAATCAGTTCTACCTATTTCCCTGCCTCCATAAACGATGGGCAAACAGAATTTTTTTTTCTGTAGCACCATCAAATACTAGCTAGTTAGAAAATCCACCCATTTTTTCTTAGCAAGCAATTTAATTTTATCCCTTTCTTGCAGAAATGCAAGCTCTTTCCCTTTATCGGATGTACCCCAGAAGGCATTTTATGAAACATCGGAGTAACTTGTAACGCCATCTACCTTGCAGCTCTATATTAGGAAGCTCCTCTCTTGAAGCTTCTCCAGAGCTTACTTTAGGTGCTGTGATTTAGGGTGATCTGAAGGAGATCATCTCCCTCCACTGTCCACAGAAAGAACCTGAGGAGACCAGCACCCCAGTGATGGTGCCAGGATTAGCTGATGGTGCCTAATTCATTGTGTATATTCATGTAATCTCTCTGTTTCCATATTCATATTTGAAGTCCAGCCAATTACCTGCATAATACTTAAAAAGGCCATGCTTTGGTTAACTGCACATAAGGGAAAAAATACACCTGCAAAAACAAAATAGTAATCCATTGCTTTGTGCAGCATCTGGCAGCAATTCCTCCTTCTTGAAAATTTGCAGTAAAAGCACATGGGGAGGTAACAATATTTCTGATGATGTCCAAAGTAGACCCTCCATTTGAGCAAATCGAGGTTCAAGGGAATATGCTTCTGTCCTCCTACACAGGGTTAGCTGTAGGTTTGCTTTTCTTTCTCTCATCTTTACAGATAAATAAAAAAGCTTTTAAAATGCATCTTAGTCTTCCAAAGCAAAGCCAGTGAATTCTGAACCCTGTGAACAAACAAAAAATAATTCCCTATAGTTTACTTTTCCATAGGTAGGACATTTAGAGAAGCATGTCCACACACTTTCATTATCCTGTCACTCAATTATTGTGATAGAAAAGGCATCTACCTAGTGGAAAAATAGCAGAAAAAAAAGATACAAAGTAGTTATATCTAATATAATGTTAAGGGTAACTAACTTCCTTTATTAAATTGCTTCCAAATAAACTTTAAATATGAGGTTTGGTTCTAAGGACCTTAAGAAGGCTCCAAAATACAGCTAATTTTGATTGAATAATAGCAATTGTGCACTCCATATGTTGCCATTCTCTCATTTTCATGATAGTCTTTTTTTCTGAAGAATCCTTAAAAGAGCTTTTAAGAGCTTTGCAGCCTGCTGGCTGAATCCTTCATTAGTCATTAGCATTGGCTTCTTTCATGTGACAACACACCAGAACTTTTTTATAACCCTAACTACTCCAGGGAGAAGAACACAATGTGACATTTTTTGGGTAATATGCATTGCATCAGGACATAGCTGTCATGACTCGTATAGCCAGGGATTCAATTTTAATAACTCAGGTTGTACCACAGCTTGATGCAAAGTTCATATGGTAAAGAGATAAGGTACAGAACAGAGCAGTTACACTGAAACCCTAAATTATCTTCCCCTCTTTGACATAGAAGAAGATAAGTATTTTGCACTGGAATTTCAGAGTAGTGTCCTTTTTATGCTTGTCACAGCCAGTGTACGCTATATCTATTGCTTCCATGCAAGGTGTGCATTTAACAAGTTAAACATATGCCTTCCATGCACATGAGCTTAGCCTGGAAACCACAAGATTAGCTGGGTAAGTAGGCACAAAATTATATTTCCTTTAGTGTCCAACTAAAGTGCTGTTTTCTGAGCTACTCAGCTATTTGGGAAACAATGTTCATGTTCAAAGAATGTTAACTCTCTCCCTTAGGAAATGCCAAGGGGCTGATCTTGTGCCATCATGTCTCCTTGGAGCCATCTTCAATCTAATGGGCATCTTTGTCTCCTCACACTGGTCACCAATGGAAGACAGAAGTTTAGCATGGTAGATGCTTCCCCATTTTTAATTCCATGTTTCAGCCTGATAGAGGTGCAGGGGGAAGAAAACTGGCATCTTTTAAGAGCTTTTTTAAAATTTTATATTCAGTCACTCACATGTGCCTATTTACATACAATTTCCATGTCCCAAGTAAAGGAAGCAAGGAATAGTACTGACCAGGAGTTAAATCCTACACTCCTCAAAAGGGACAAAAGTGCTCTTAAGGAATTGTTTCCTTCCCTGTGCCTAGAGTCATTGCCTAGTGTCATTTCTGGAGAGGAAGTGAAGTCTGATCCAAACCCATAAGTGTGCGTGTAAAATCAGTCAAAACCAGTATGTGCCCTGTCACCACTTCAGCTGAGGCTCTTCCATAGATTCTGACTTGTTGCAGAACAAATTCATTCCTCTTCTGCAAAGGTCCTTAATCTAAAATATTTAGTGCATTGAAAGGGCTTCCAGTTCTTCTTTTTCAGGATTACCAGTGAACTGAGGCTCTTAATGATTTAAAAGCATAATCTACATAAAATATTTGAGTCTGAGAGTGCTAACTGCTGGCCTTGGAGAAAATCAATCATTTAGCTCCTGCATGATGTTGTCTTGTTGTTTCCAAGCTCTGCTCTACAAATAGGAAGCTTAGTTCAGCTGCCTTTGAAATTAAACAGCTATATCAGACTTAGCAGTTTGGAATTACAACAAGGCATTAGTCAAATAGCTTTAATTATTCACATTCTTCCTTTTCCTCCTTTTTATCTTCTTTCTTCTCCTCCAAATGATCAAAAGCTCTGCTGTCATTTGTGTCATGGAATATCATGGAAATTTTCTTATGTTCCACCGATATCAGTCATGATCCCATACATCTGAGCTACATACAAATGACCACTGTAGTGTGATCTAAGCTGCTCCAGAAGCTCGACTGATAAACAGAGCACATGAAGTCCATCAGATGCGACAGTGCAATTTCTGATGATGCTTTGCCATGGGGGTCCTCCTAAGAGGAGAAAGGTCTTTTTCTGTATGTGAGGCTGAAAGTCCTCCAGGCCTGACACATTTCTCCTTTCTATAGCATGCATCCATCTCTCATGACCATCTTGGAAGTATGTTCACAGCAGGCCAACCAAGTTGCACACCACATCTTCAATTCCTTTCATTTGATAGTCAAAGGAATTAAGCCAAATGTGCCCTGAGGTACACATGTAATCAGTGAACAACTTTAGGTGGAAACCACACTTCAGATGCTCCTGACAGAAGTTTTCATGACACATACAAGATATATTATTAGTATGACTGTTTACAAGTAATTCCTATCCAAAACATTTATTTCAACAGTTGTCATTACGCTAAGAAGATGATAAGTCACCTTGAGAGAAAAACCTCTCAAACTAATCTGGGAACAAAACTTCCACCATAGTATTTTAGACCTCAGAAACAAGCAAAATAATATTCAAATTTCTAGGTAACCCACCAAGAAGATGTTGAACTGTCAAAATAACACAAAACAAAACCTTATTAAAGGAACAGGAGCCATCAATTACAACTGTTCACTGGCAGAAGAATCATCAAGTAAGCAGAGTGATGTTCCTGCCAGGCATGGTATAACACAGGAGAGATCAGGAAGCTTTCACAGGAAATCAGATCACATTTGACATACAGCAAATGTGAGACTCACAGCAATACTGCCTCTGTCTTCCCCAGCATAGTCTCTCTGAGCATACTCCTTTCCACACTCCTGGGAGACCTCATGAAACTCTGGGAGGAGGCAGAACTCCACAGATCCACCCTGCACTCATGTGAACTAAACCAGCAAGGAAGCCAAGCTGAAGAATATTTGTGTATAGACCTTTAAGATACATCAAGCCAATATATAGAAGATAGGTTCTCTTGCTTGGAATGAGATCAAATCTTTGTTAACTTGCAACAGCAAGGTAGCTGTTAAAATGGTGAGCACACTCCAAAAAAAAAGAAAAGTTAGATGCATGGATAGAGGATGTCTAGCCAGACACATCTATAAAACTTCAAAATAATACTATTTTATCAGACCTGAGAAGTAAAAAAATTCCCCCTTCTTTTTCAGTCTAAGTCTTCCACTTACCACTTCCTCCCTAAGTCCTTCCAATCTTTCTTCCCTCTACCTTCCTTGTTCCTTGTATGGTCTTCTCCCAGTCATGGACATGAATGATCTGAAGACAAGCAAAGAGATGCTCTGCTCAGCTTCCTTTCTTTTTGCACTAGCACAGATTTCTGCCAACTTGTTCATATCAGGCAGGAATTGCAGGGCATTATTCCATCCTTGCAAGCTGGTACTTGTGCTAGACTCTATTTTTAGTGTGGAGAATTTAAAAGACAGAAAGTTCTATTGCCTTCTGCATATTAAGTAATAATTGTATTGTAACATATTGATAGTAAAAATCTACATGATTCTCTTAGTTGCCTATTCCCTGAAAAAAAGGATGTGGCCTCTTTTTTCCTGTTTGTTAATTGCTTGTTGTTGCTGTTGTTGTTTTCCAAATAAAAAGAGATTCTTCTTCTAAGAGGAGCAGATCTCTCTACATCTTGACACTTTATGTACGGTCATTTTCATTTTCCATCATTTATGTGTTCTTTGATCTTTTGGTCATTGCAAAAGTCAACAAGGGGAATGCAAAGAATGTCAAAGAAGTGGCTCAAAAAGGGAGTTCAAGAAAGCCCAAAGAAACAAAACAAAATCAGCAAGGCAAGTAAATCTACAGTGATTTGCTCATAAGAGATGCAGAGATAGTAAAATGGCGAGGGGTACCATGCAGAACCATTAGGAATTTTCTAGCATCTCTCCTTTGAACCTAATTAATAGTATTAAATGCATACAGCACATTAAACAATAGCTTTATAGTCTTCATTTTAGTAACACCAAAAAGGAAACTTGCATCTTATGGCAACTTATATTCTAGCCAAGTTGTCCATCACATAAAGAAGTTCTTTATTTCATCCTTCTTCCCATGTTTCCTGCAAATTTGTTGCATTTATGAGTTAAACATACTGCACAAAAAATCATCATCAAAAATCATTTTCCTCTCCTAAAATGATTCATAGCTAATAAAAACAATACATAAGTAAATAAAATGAAATGCAAATCTCATAGCAAATTTACCTATTAATCTGCTTTTTTTTCGCTAGGCATCTGGAGGATAAATGCAATGTATCTCCTCATTTGAATAATCTTTATGGGTACATCTTTGGAGATCTGAATTCCTGCTTTTGCTCATTGTATATATCAAACTTATTGTTTAGAACAACAGCCTTTAGAACCTTAATCCTGCTCTGAAAAAAAACGGAATAAAAATAGAGTCTCACAAGTGTTCTTAAGTCAGCTATACCAGCAGTGCCTTTCCTCACTGAAAGCTTATTTCTAAAAGGCCTGGTTTATAGGAATGCTCTCTTAGCTCCTCCCTGTCCAAAGATATGTAGGGAAGGTTGCAATCATTTCATTTAGAAGTACAGGATAGGCATGGTATTATGACTTTTAACTCTAACTCAGCTGAGTTTCAAAAGCTAAGAAATGACCAGAAGGCAGGCTAATTATTAGCAGTGGGACTCTAATTAATACAGTGTAAGTAAGGTCAAATTCCCATGGAAGACATAGTGGACTTCAGGTTTCACCTCTTCTTGTCACCATCATCCCTTCCATTAACCTGTGCCAGGCTATTTTGTTTGTTTTCCTCCCTTCTCCAGAGCTACTCAAGGGCAGCAGGTTGGCAGGCAGCTGTGACAGCTACAATTTCCATACCAGCAGTTCCTGACTGGCAGCTCACAGATAACATATATGCCATAAGATCCTGAAAATCTATTTACAGCCCTATATTTTGGTTTTTGCTATTATATATTTCTTCATATCAAAAGGTGGCACTGCTACTTGCCCAGGGACACGCAAAGGCTCTCTGTCCTAAGCCATGGTCTAGCAGCCAGGCAAACATAAGGCAGATAAGGACATCTATTCAGCTTCACAGTGGATCTAACTCTGGTCAAATTAACCTAATTGAACTGCCAGCAACACTGCCTTTTGCTAAAGCTGCCTTACACTTCCCATTACGATGACATTTTCAGCTTGTTTTACTTATTTTACCTCCTGTCAGAACAACCACTTGGGCTGAAATTTTCCCTGCTGAGGATCAGCTTCAGACAAAGCATTCTGCTGCATGTGGCAGGGAGGAAAAAAGAGAAATCGGTGCATGTGTCTATTCAGGAGGTGCATGAAAATGTAATCTCCCAACCTCTTTATGCACATCCATTTGGCAAGAACTTTTAATTAAACAAGGTCATCTCTTTGCATGGGTCCTGTCCGATTCAGCACACAAGTATGCACACAGCACTTGCTTGACTGGAAATTATCTAGGATTTTGTTTTGTTCCTGTTGTTCAGTGTGTGGTCTTACACTCTCTTTCCTGCAGACCATTTACCCACAACTCAGCAGACAGAAATACTGACTTTCTCATGGGCATTACTACTGAGCCACAATAAGACAAAAGAAAACTGTCAGAAATTTGCACTCCATTGCAGAGGCTGCCCTTCGTAATAGACTATGTGGAATGATGGATAATTGAGCGAGGCTTGAAAGCATAGCAGCAAAAAGAGAAACAGCAGCAGATAATTACTTAATATTATTAAAGAATGTCTCTCTCGGTTAACACACTGGCCCAATCAAGGGTTTAATTATATTCTAGAATGATCAGTTACATTGCACTAAAACCATGTTTTTTCACATTCTCTTGCCTCCTCCCTCCCATTGTCTTTTCCTCCTTATATCAAGAAGAATTTGGTCCTTATATCCAAGGCAAACCCTGCTAAATCCAACAAAGTAAGAGAGAGTGGAAGGAAAAGAGATCGCTCCATTTACACAGGACAGATTATAAATCCAGAACTCTTAGACCATTCACCATAAATAACTAGGTATCTATGAAAGAAGACTAAGTTAGAAAAAGTATGGTCATATTCTGTAAGTAAGGGAAAGCAGCAGCATATCAAAGGATTATTCAGACATTGTATGGGCTGAACCTTCCCCAAATGGTACCAAACTCTTTCCTTTGACCATATAAAGAGTCTGTGGACACCACACTCTAAAATAAGATATTTTCGTTGCAGGCACCAAACTTAGACAAGACCAAGCCTAGTAGTGGTCTAGAAAATGTTGGGGACAAGTCCTGAATCTTTCTCTCCGGAGTTAGAGGTGAAAGATATTTTCCAGTTAACTTACCTGCACTGGAGACTTGGACAGTCTGAAATCATATTCCAAACCATGCAAAACTTGACTCTACGTTGTACATCCCACTAGGATGCATTGTCTTGACACAGAACGTATATCACACAATTCATCAGAAGGATGGCATATGTCATCAAAAAAATATGTCAAAAAATCTTGCAAGAAAAAAAGATGACAGAACCATATTAAATATAGACATCTCCTTGAGCAAGTCTACGGTGGAGGAATAGGCCTAAACTAGGACTGAAATAACTGCAATTATCTGACTGAAAGCAAGAGGAAAAGCACATGAACAGCCAGTAAAAGCTATCCTCTTATGTGAGGGGATTCCTCAAAGGGAAAGAGATTTTTCAGACTGGTTTCTTGTATCTTACACACACAGGCAGGGTCTTAATTGCATCATACTTCTTTCAGCAGACAGCTTGGGAAGGGTAGCAAAAGTGACAAAGAATAGAGTTATAAGATTTCATGTGACTCACAGTACAAAAGCAAAATAAAACAACTTCAGAGACACCCACCTATTCAAAGACACCTATTATAGGAAATTCACCTTTCCAGGAGACCATGGAAAAGGCAAAACAAACAAAATTGGTTGTAGAAAAGGGAGAGAGAATTGTGTAATCATCCAGATGTGCATACCTGTGGCATTAGTAGGTCTGGGGGCAGCCCCGGTGGGGCCAAGGGGAAAGAGAGGCCTACAGTGTAGAGAGGCCACCTTGAAAGCATACGTGCTGTACACAGGTGATACTATAGCTGGGCTGTCCTCACCCTTCTCAGCAGATCCATTCCTTCTTTTCAGCAAGGAATCCTCTTTTGTGCTTAAAGGGGACTTTTTTCCCCCACTTTCTCTGCTGCCTCTAAGGCCAGGAGGGACAAAAAGTTCTGTACAAGAAAACTACAACCTGACATCAAATTTCATCCAGTTAGCCCCTGTAAAGAGCATATTCTTTTGACTAATGCATTCCTCCCACACTTCCAAACCACACTTCCTCCTACATTTCCAAACTAGAAAAAAAAAGAACTCTTTTGCCTATATCTACAAGCATGCTTGTTTGTTTGCTTGTTTTTGCCCCAAATTCTATGAGTTTACTTATTAGAAGACATAGAATCATAGAATGTGTAAGGTTGGAAGGGACCTTAGAGTTCATCTAGTCCAACTCCCCTGCACATGCAGGGTCACCTAGAGCACATAATTTCCTTCTTCAGGCAATGTGGAGTCCTTGCTTCCAGATTTTAGGAACAGTTTCTGTGCAAGCCCAGGAAAAGGTTGCGACTATTCTGAACAAAGCAAAAATACATTCAAGTAGTATTTCAGATTGAAGGAGACAAAGGGGGAGAGAGGGAAAAAAACAGAACAGAAAACAGCTATTTTGCTGCTGAAATGTTGAAATGTTTCTCTTTGCACCCATGTGTTCTATACCTCTGTATTGCCTGTTCAACTCATCCTTTTTTGCACCTGTCCCAGCCTTCAAAGCCAGCACGTCACAAAAAAGATATGCCTAACAGCATGTTTGCAAACGCTGCGAGATAAGGGGAAAACCTGGAGACAGGGTGTCTGCAGGCTACGTTTTCCCCTGCAGGAGCCATCCAGCCTTTGGCTCTGTTGACGCTGCTGCCGTGCGCTCCCCACAAGCATCCATGCAGCTCAGTTCAGAGAGAGGGCAATGAGCTGTTTCCAAGGGAAAGGAGGAGTATTGCCTGCAATATGTGTCTGAGGAAACAAATGGGCAGGACGCGGAAGGGCTCCCAAGAGAATCCTAATCAAGTCGGCATTGAACAAGCGCTCCATATGCCGAAGGAGCGCCATGCTAAACTCATTTTGAAGTTAAGAGGTAGTGCAGTCCCTCCTCAGCAATGCATGAGTAATGATGGTGCAGCTTGCTGGGGTGGGGTGGGGGGGCTGGCTCTTTTTTTGTTTTTGTTTTTTTTCCCCCCGCATTGAAACATTTGAAGCACTTGTTAAAAATAACAAAAGTGGGGAAATTACATTCATGGCTTTCTGTTTCAAATATTTATATGTTTTTACAAAAGTGGGAGGAGGAGTGCTGCAATGTACATATACATGCAAATAAACATCTGGGAGCTGATCAGACCATTGAATGAGGGAAAGTTTGGGCAATCAAAGAATACGCAGGCAAATCTGGGGACAAAAGGAGGAAAGAACATATCTTTGGTAGGAAAAGAGATGAGGGAAGGCGAGCAAGCCAAGGACAAAGTGTTGAGTGGTTCTTAGCATCAAAAAGAAGCATGCTTCTCAGGTTCTATAGTGGGCACAAGGATTAACACAAGAGCAAGGGGAGACAAGCAAAGCAATACATTAGACATGCATATGGATGTGAGTACAGTGACTTTAAAGGTGACTTCTGCTGAGGGAAGCAGGCCCAAGGTGACGAGAGGGATCAGGTTCTTGTTATACAAATGAGGATAACAGCGCTGAGCAAATACCGGCAGCAGTGAGAGGCTGAATCAGCACCTCAGCAAGGAGGACTCGGAACAGCTGGAGAATGAAGGAGTCACATTTTATCCCAATTTGACCTCATTCAAGCTACACTCTAAAGAGGTACCTCGCAAGCAGTGGCTGGTGCAGACTTTCAGATGGATATTCTTTGTAACTGTAGTTGCTGAAATTAAGAAAAGTGTGTTAAAGATGCTTTCAGTCCACTGTGCTCTTGAGTATCCATATCTTGAGATCCAGTGGCAGTGGACTAACACCTGAAGGCTATCATCAAAGAAGACTTTAATGTTCCTTTTAAGGCTTGATGCCACCCAAGAGGTAAAAGGTCTGGGTAATCTCTGAAAAGATTGTGAGCAGGTTTCTTCTGGTGCACAGATGTTAGCTCTTTTGCTAAGGCAAGGTAATAAGGATCTGCTCACTAGTGATAAAGAGCAGGTACACTTAATTCATTTCCAAAATACAGGTCAGGTCCAGCAACATCACAATGCTGCTTCAACCCATACAACATTCTTTCTCAATTAAACAAAGTGCATTCGTGCTAGAGTCTGGCAGATGCAGAATTACAAATGACTACCACATTTCTCCTTGCTAGAAACCTTGGTCATGTCATGAATTGAATTATTTCTTCAGTTTATCTGAAGACAAGGTGACCTCCTTAGCATGTCCCTTAAGACACTCAAAATAGCACTTTTGCAAAGGAATTTGACTTTACCTTCCTTTAGTGTAGAAGAGAAAAAAAATAGAATTATTTTATTTTTGTTCTAATCTAGACAATATTTCAAGCAGATGCTGATGATTTGGTAAAGCAAATACTCCAGTAATTGTTGCTTGATAAATACTTTCACAAAGTGTTTGGTAGTACTTTATCTATGCAGAAAATGAAGGTGCACATTCAGATAGTACCTAAAGGGGAACAACTTTTCTATTGGATATCTGTGTTTTAATTTGTGATTTAAAAAAGAAAAGTGCGCTCAGCTCTGCAACTTACTACACAACAGAGGGAGCAAATCTAACAGTAAAGGATTTTTTGCATGGTTTGGTGGGAAAGATGGGAGTATTTCATCCATTTTCACATCCCAGGGTGAACTGATATTCAATGGAAATAGCTTCTGATAGTCTATCATCTTTAATGATACTATTACTAGTTATTGTCTGATTTGATATTATGACTATAGACTTTTTACCAGCTTCACTATTTAATGAAATTATGCTGATGGGACATAAGGAGTTTTCATGTAGCCAACTGTAAGAATCAGAACAAAAATAGGATTAGTAAATGCATATGCAGTGGATTATTTCAATTTCAAGCACAGATAGTTGGCGTGTGATTGTCACACTTGTACAGTGACATGGCTTTCTGCATTCATTGCACCCAGCTGCACCCCTGCATTCATTGCAGGGCCCCTTTGCAGCTCCAAGCCCACTTGTGCCCCCAGGGAGCCCGTCTTGAAGCCACCATGCTCCATCCTTCCCTGGAACAGGATATTGGGAGTATCTGCTGACCTGCAGCCTCGCATGGCCACATCCTTCCCGGCCTCACATCAGAGCATGTGTGATGGGAAGGCTGAGCTCTGCAGACCCCCTAACGCTTCCTTGGATGGTGGTACTCCATACACACCATTAGGAACCAGGACAGCCAGGAGTTTGCTGTCAGGGGTGTCAGATGAACTCTGAAAATAATACCTAGCAGTGAGGCCCTGGCCCTCATGAGTAGTCATGTACCCTCACAGTACCTACTCATCCTTCTTTCACCTAGGAGAAACTCCAGCTGCAGCAGCTCAGTGCCTCCTCTCCAAACAGTTTTGCACACACTCAGCTGCCTTTCTGGAGCTCACTGTAGTCCTGCAATATGCAGATGCTTGTACAGAAGGAGCTGCTTTGTGCCAGTGATATGGAGACATAGGAAACGTACAGCTTCAGCAGCATCATTATAATCCTTTCTTTTTTCAAAGGCACTCCAGCTGTGCAATAAACTACTTGATGTGCCAAAGAGAGATTGCCCCTAAAAAGCACCAGTGGCCTGAAGACCTATAACTTCATTTTAAACACCTATCTGCCAGTAGAATGTGATAGAGGTTCACTTGTGCTTCTGAAAAGGCTTTATTAAAAGGAGAAGAGGCTGCTGCAAACTCTTGGGGTTTTTTTTTTATTTTTTTTTTTCTGTATGTGAAGGAGTAATTCTTTTATTTGCAAATCTTTCAGGAAGTCCTAAGATTAGAGCTCCAAGAAAGTGTCTATGTCTTTCTTTCTATTCCTAACTCTGAAAGTACTTTCCTTCTATTATTCTAATTTTTCTCTTTTGTTAGGATGTGTTTTGAGTGCCTGTTACTAGAGCCTGAATCACTGTTACTCATGATTACAGAGCATTACATAGACTTGATCAGCATTTGAGTCCACTAGAAATCTGAAATTATATATGTAATGTTGAATCCAACAAACTTTCGAGGATTGGAACTAAAATTCATTGCACATTTTAGTCCCCCATGTTGTCTCACAATCCTCTATAAAACAAATATGCACATATCCAGATCACAAAGAACACTGATGCTCAAAAGGGTACCTATTTCTCACTACAGTAGCCAAAACTTGAGAATCATTTTCTCCCACTGCAACATCTCTGTACAGTGGCTTGATCAGCAGCAGAGTCTTGTTCATATTTAAAGTATCAGACTGATAGTCGAGAGTCAGGGCTATTCTGGTTATATGGCTGCTGCTTTTCTGATCATTATTGTTTTGTTTACTTTAGTCCATGAGTTAACACTGAATAAAATCTGGATTGTCTTGAATGTTGGTAGTATATGACACACATATACAAATGTAGCAGTGAACTAAAATGACCTTTAGGTCAATCTTTCTTATAGACCTATAGAATATCTTTCTTTAGTTGTGCAAACACAATATTTTGCCTGTGGACAGCTGGTGAAATCTGCCCAAGGAATAATTTGCCAAACAGTATCCAAGAGAAATGAAATGTGAAAGATGCATTTCCAGACCTGGGATGTAACTGGCTTGAGTCAGAACTAGAATTCACACAAGAGTTAGAAACAGGAACTCTGGTTTTGATTTACTTGCTGTTCTCTGATTAGGAAATGTTTTTTTAAATAGCAGAGAGAGAGGGGAGTGTTTTAAATGTTCTCTGTGAGCCCTGTGGAGCGTAGATAGAATCACAGTCATATCATCATATGTTAAAGCATTTACTGAGTATTGCATTTTAATAATTTTCTATTGCAGTGAGTGAAAATCTCATTTGGCTGTGATTTGCAGTGTGCCAGTGTTGGATATTATCCTGTGTTAGATCAAAATCAATGCTGCCACTGAAGTATCCATTCCTTTCATTACTCTAAATAGCATTTTGCTCTAATACATTGAGTCATTGCAGTACAAGCAATAAAAATCATTAAATGCTGCTGTTTTATTTCAGGGTATAAACAACCCTTAAATCATCCCCTCTTCACAGAAGGGTAGGACCAAACAGAATAAATTTGGATAGGCTTTATTTAGCACAACTGCTATATTTTGCTTAGGAGAGAAGAAAGGGGGATATTTGGGGGAGAGGAAAGATGAATAGCATTAGGAGGAGTGGACAAGGCCACACTATTCAGTGGGATCATATCCGTTTGGGTAACTAAGCTGCCAAGAGGAAAGAGGTCAAACAAATTGAATGCTGTCATCAGGGGTTGGGTGATGGGTGCCAGCATGTCCTCAATTGAATTGATTGAAAGAGCAGATGTGATAAAAAGGGAAATGGTAGTGCCCCATTTTATAACACCATGACCCACCTAGAGCAGAAAAAGGCAGATCTATACTTTGCACATAACTTAATGGTGCAAACTTCTGCTTTAGAGCATGTCTAATATGCTGCATTCACCATACATGTCTGGATAGTCTCATCATCAAATTAGATTGACAGACCCATCTGTTGACCAGTAAACTTCCAGCATTTTACACAGTACCCAATCTTTGCTAAGGCAACTATCTTGTGTCCACTTAACAGACTGTGACAAGTCATATGCCTGTAGGGAAAGCAGATTATCAGATCAGAGTCCTTTCTGTGGATCAAAGAGGAGCAGATGTGCCCTCATTGGGCCAAGAATATTGAGTAACTGTGACTCACAGATCAAAGGCTGCTTAGTACTTAATAGTCACATTAGGATATTCTCATATCAGAGGTAACCTATAAAACTTCATCTCTCTGACTGATTAGGCTGCTTGTCCCAGAAAAAAAATCTTCCTGCAGTCCCTTGCTTCCCAGTGGTTACTTTAGCCTTGATGTAGGGCAATGAGGTCCGTCAGTTTGGGGATAGAAGAACTGTTCTAAGTGCTGTCCTATCTCTTAAAGACCCTGCCTATTGCTTAAAACTATAGTACAATATGCTACTTCTCATGTGAAAATATAAAACAGCTAAATGTTAGTTACAGCTTGATTAAATATAAAACAGAAAAAAAGTCACAGGAACAGTAAAGCTGTGGAAACATTTTGCACTTCTCTCAAACAAGCACATACCTTGTCCCTTCTCACCTCCCAGACTTCTTCTTTGGCTCTGAGTTGAAACTGGCTCAAAAAACTTCAGAGGTTTCTACCCAGCTTCCACAAACTTTTTATCTCAGTTTGTATGGCTGCATGCTCCAACTAAAGGAGAGTGAGAGGAAAGTCATAGAATCACAGAATATTCAAGGTTGGAAGGGACCTCTAGAGATCTAGTCCAACCTTCCCACTCAAGCAGGAACACCCAGAGCATGTGACAAAGGGTGGCATCCAAGCAGGTTTGGAAGATCTCCAGGGAAGGAGACTCCACAGCCTCCCTGGGCAGCCTGTTCCACTGCTCTGTCACCTTCACAGTAAACAAGTTCTTCCTCACATGGAGATGGAACTGCCTGTGTTTCAGCTTATGTCCATTTCCCCCTGTCCTATCACTGGCCACCAAATAAAAGAGCTTGTCCCCTTCTTCTCTGCATTCTCCCTTTATGAACTTACACATTAAACATATCCTCTTTCAGACTACTCTTCTCCAGAGAAAACAGGCCCAACTCACGCAGTCTCTCCTCGTACGAGAGATGCTCCAGTCCGTTAATCATCTTCGTTGCCCTCCGCTG
>JAUBOD010000279.1:3696305-3707043 GCA_032353885.1 Nothura maculosa | reverse complement strand
TATTCCTCCCCAGGTGCAGGACCCTGCACTTGTCCTTATTGAACCTCATGAGGTTCCTCTCTGCCCAGCTCACCAGCCTGTCCAGATCCCTCTGGAAATCCTACAGCTCCATGCCAGCATTTTGCACCATTTCTGTGCACCGCTTGATGCATGAACTCCCCAGGGGCTACAAGCTGTTGGAGCATTTCTGACAAAATACTTTAATAAAAAAGCTTTTTCTTTCAAAGCCAATATGGTTAGCAAGGTGGTTCCAGTTGTAAGGAAATTGGCACTGTGAAGACATTTCTAATGCCATCAGGCAGGCCACCAGCCCAGAGAGACTAGGGCAAGAAAACCAAACTGAAAACCAAGATAAAAAGTGTTGTTTTCACAGTGACATTTCATAAAAATTATTCATAAAGGACTCCAGGGCAGAAAGAAAACTATTTTCAAGACCTCAGAATCTGTCACAAAAACCTCAGAAACTGTCACAAAACACAAATTGTTCCTCATCCAATTTTACCTGCAAATCTTTAAGCAGCTGGTGGTTTGAGGTTTAGGTTTGTAAAGTGCACAAAGGTCAGAAATTGCCATGCACATTCTGATTTTATACCATATGTCTAATACATAAATATAGAAAATTTCTCTTGGAAAAAAAAAAAGAAAATAAACCACTTTCAAGGAAACTCAGCTGAGGCTCAGAATCTTTCTGACACCCCACCATGGTAGAGTGTTCAGCACATAACAATTTAGAGCAAGGCATGTAGCCCTCATGGCCCCTCTAGGAAACTCCATGTGCACTACTGGTTTGCAGGACTGTGTGTTTCATGATCGTGTGCTGACAGGTAGCTGATGAACAGTTATAAGCACAACCCATGCCTGTAGGCATGACCAGGAATTATTTTCTGTACCTGGCAATCAGAGATAGGGGTAAAACAAGAGCTTCAGCTGCTTTCAGTGTTATAACAGTTTTTAAGCTCTCACTCATGGTTTTCCTTTTTTTGTTGTTGTTATTGTCTTTGTTATTGCTGTTTTTAAAAGCATGCCAACTGTACCTGATTTATAGACGTCTAAAGACTGCAGGAATAACCTTAATTGCTCAGGCAATTACTTGGAAGGGACAATCAAAAGGAAGAAATGTGCATTTGAGTTGAGATCTCTGTTGACTCAGGTACTTCTGGTTTCCATGGAATCTGATTTCTGGTTGTGTTAAGCTTGTTAATTTGAAGCTTTGATAGCAATGGGCTTGTTTTAAATATGTACGTTGATAGCAGTCCTAAGTGAATTATACTTGTCAAGTTCCAGTGCATGATAAAATATACTATGAAGAAGGTTTCTTTATTTTTTATTAGCAACTTGGTAGCGAAATCAAAGATGTGAATAAAAGCATCTTATCTCTTCTTTTTG
This sequence comes from Nothura maculosa, assembly GCA_032353885.1. Taxonomy (NCBI): domain Eukaryota; kingdom Metazoa; phylum Chordata; class Aves; order Tinamiformes; family Tinamidae; genus Nothura; species Nothura maculosa. The sequence continues at coordinate 3,705,657 of JAUBOD010000279.1, read as the reverse complement.
TAGATTAGTGATTTCAAAATGCTATTACCATGTTATTCTGTGCCTATGCTAAAATTTAAGGATGCATCTTGGTGCTGACTGGATAGCTACTAGGTACATTTTATTTCATTACAAGCTAACAAAGATTGTAAATAAATCTTTATGAAGGGTTTCTACTAGTTTTAGCAATCATCTACTTAAAGATGTCTAGATGGGGATGTCAGACAGGAGTATTCAGGACTCTGTGATTCAACCCAAACTGGGAGCCCCGACAGGCAAACCAGGCAAAGTTCTCCTAAACATTCTTTCTTCAGTATTGTCTACAAGCTTGCAGTACAATGTGTTTTCTTTTTGAACTTCAGAAATCATATGTGAGAATCTCTGCACAAAGTGGATTCTTTTTTTTTCATGCCTTCTGTAGAAGCATCCTAAAGACTCAAAAAATGCAAAAAGAAAAACCTATATGTTAGGTGTTTTTTTTTTTATTGTGGTCAAGTTGGATGTTGATCATGTTGATATTTATCCAATAGCCAGAACAGACTCAACCTCATTATATTCTAAATCATTTATAGAAGCGAGGAGCTTCTTAGATATCTGTAGTAAGGGAATAAATCAACCTAATTGATTTTGCTGCTGGTTGTCTTTGTAATTTATCTCCCTGTGTGTTTATGCATTCTTATATGCCAAGAATAATCTCATTGCTAAGATGCTTTGCTAACGTTAAGCATCTGAAAGATTGCATTGCTTAAATTCAATACTCCTAACTTGTTAGGCTTGGCCTATAGTGCAGCTCGTAATACGCAGAGGTAGGAGACTTGTTCTTCAAGGAGTGCAGAGGTGCATGTTGGTCTGCTGAAAATTGTCAGATCCTATCATCTATAAAGCTAAAGCTGTGTTCTTTGTTTAGTCCTGTGAAGCTTATAATGGCTAGACAAAACTCTTTAATGTGATTTATTTAACACACTTCATCTTTACAGAATCAGGAAGCAAAATACAGCATAGAATAACTAAATACAGAACAAACCACTTAAAACTGTGCGGGTTATCTTAGTCATTGGTTACAAGCAGTGAATGGCTGGTTTGCAGTCCCTTTTAATAGTCTAAGCATTAGCTTCTGGTATCAGTTTATAGAGATTTTTTTTTCTAATCAGTATCCTGAGGCTAAAACATGTTAAAAGTGAATGGATAATTCCTTAAATAAAAAGACTCGGCAGACACTTCTCGGAAAGGAATACACTGTGTGTCAAGTGAGTTGAATATCCATGCCAGGAAAGTTGTATTTGCTATGGCTCACCATAGCCATGGTGAGTGTTCCCCAACTCCTTTCTCAATGATGAGTCTTCATCCTTTGTATCTTGCGTTACCAGGGCAAATACAACCAGAGTAAGGTGAATTTTGGAGTAGTATATTGCAACAATCATCTAATCTGTTCCAGAATGACACCAACATGGCCTCAAAGAGAAAGTTTTTTCCCCAAAAAAATAACTTCTATGCCTTTCTTCTTTGCATCGAGCTGTTTCTCATAGGGATATGCACATGACCAGACTGGCCCATAGCCAGCTCCATGCAGGAAAGGGGCAATCCAGGATTTCTGTGAGCAAGAAGGTGGCCTCCACAGGTCAGGAGCTCAACCATGGCCTTGCACTGATAGAGAACAGCTTGTTCAGGAGCCGGGCAGATGTCCCCAAGGGATACAGCACCATCACCACAATGTACGAAGGCAGTTCAGAAGTATTTGCAGTATTTGCAACAAGCTCTTTAGGACCAAACTATCAGGGGAAAGTGAAAAGGAAAGAAAGTGCCAGAAACATATGTCAAATACTTTCCAGCAAATAAATACCAAGAAGTCATGAGATGCCTGTAAGCAGAAAATGTAGGAAAAATGATAAAATTTGTCTCCATGAATTAGTCTCTGTGATCTCTGCTGTATTTCTGGAGGAACTCTTATTCTTTAATCAAAGAAAGGTACCATACATGACATCTTCCTTGTTCAACTAAACGTCTGATTCCTATATGGGGCTTTTCTTGCCAGCTGGAAGAAGTTACACAAATGGGTATAGAGCCCAAACAAGGATGCAACATACAGATTTTATCCCAAAAGTGGAAAAGCAACATACCAAACACAGATCACAGATATTTATTTTTCACTGTCCAGCCCCTAGGCAGGAAAGGAGAGACTTAGCCAGAGCATTACATGAATAAATAAGCAGACAGCAATAAGCAGTGTGTATAATCAATTCTAATGAAGCCATTTATATAAGAGCTCTTGAAAGGGAAGGAAAAACACAGAGACAACGTAGAATGTCTTGTGAAGAGCTGGTACCTGCACTCAACCCTCAGACTGGCGTCCTTCGGTGATATGACTTTAACTTTAAAATGTGCACAACAGGAGAAACATAATAAGTCTTGGTTTAAAAAAAAATAAAAGGACCTGCCTTGCTGTTCTGCAGACACAATGCTCCTGGGAGCAGAGTGCGATAATTAAATTCACACTAAAGCTCAATTTTCTAGATGGAAGAAGCTCTGCACTTTCCTGAGACAAGGGGAATGTAATTGGGCTGCCTCCTTCTCCCCAGTAGTCCTTCCCTCTGATTCAAGGGGAAAAAAAGAAAAAAAAAAGGTGATAGAATGATGGTTTGGTTTAGTAATGAAAACATACATTTATTCCCAAGAATAATATTGGGATCCACTGCCACACAAATTGCAGGTCATATTCTATGTTCTTGGATAGACTTGCACAACTTGGTAGATTTGGTAGTACTAGAAGCTGTAACAGAAGATAAGCACTGGATGTGCTTGAGATAACAAAACTTCAAGGAAAGAATCTGAAAATAAAATATAATATTAAAGTCATGGTTTGTAAGGCTGTTATTGATGTCAAAAAATTAACTACTTAATTTCACAGTAGGAAAGGTTTCTTCTCTTTAAGGCCACATGAGACAAAGCTTAAAAAATATGAAATACTGCCAAAGAAAGAGGAAGCACAAAATATATAAAGGAAAAATGAGTAATGCTAGAGTGAACCTTCAATATTAGAGACAAGATTTTCAAATTACAAGAGTTCTCCTCACCCCCAAAATATCATTCTTACTCTTGACAGGTAATATCCCAGTAGGAACCACATGGCTAGGTGTAATTTTGAGTAATGTTTTTTGTCCACAGGCTCTCCTTTTTTAGCAGTCTTTTCACAGGCAATTATTTGAGTTTTCCTATGTCTCCCTTTTCCTTACAGTATGGCAAAAAAAAAAGAAGTTTCAAGAACAGAGCTGATGTCACAAGTTCTCCACTGATTTCGTAGGAATTTCCTAGGGAAGGAAATTTCAGCAAAAATAAAAATCCAAATGTCTCAGACAGTTTTGCATTCAGACCTATTCTTCTGCCTTGATACCTATCCCGGTACAAAATGCAACATTAATGCTCACTGGATCCTGTTTAATGTCCTGTTTCAGTCAAAGTCTTTATTGTTGGGCCCAACATACATATCCTTTGGGAGCAGGACTGGTATTCAAAATTGTCAAGCTGAAAGAAAAAGAAAATAGAGCTTGTAGGAGTGAAGGGAGAGTTTTTATTTTACTGAAAAATAACTACTTAGCACCGTACTAGAGGAGGAGGATATATCTGGATTACAGTGTGTGCACTAGGCTGATGCTTGATATAAATCTGCCAACTACCTCATCTGAAATGTTATAGCAGGCTGACAGATTCCACAATAGAAAGCAGAGGTAATATTGATAGTTTTAACAACTATCTTGGCATGAATAATTACTTTAATGCTAGGTCCCGAATGCTGGAAGACATTATTTAGACAGAGTCTGGGTAGTAAACTGTATTTGAAAAGCCAGACCAGTATCTCTGCTATGACTTCACTGACTTTACATTGGCTGGTGCTCATTTTTCATCTATAATTAACCCTATCTACAGCACAGAGATTTAGAAATCGTGCAAAGCTCTACCTTCTACCCACAAGTACAACGCTTAGCAGCTACTGGATTATTTAGCATAGTTGGTGAGGAGACTTTAATATCTGGTAACTTAGAGAGTTCAAGCACCTTTGCTGATAAATTATACTAGCCATGCTTGGCTTGCCTTGGCAAGTCTGTTGAAAGCATGTGAGAATAGTGCACAACTCAGAAAAGAACTTGAAAATATTAATGGATACATTATTATAGTATCCGTTTCCAGCATTTCTGTAAGCAAAATATGTGTTTCAAAGCTCTGAAAATGAGAAGGAGCTATAGAAATGCAAAGAAAAAATATGGGGAAAAGGAAAACCGAACAGAAATTGTATTTAACATTCAGAGACATCCCATCGAAACTCAGAAATCAATTACATTTCTCGTGTATTTTAGATGGAAAAGTTACTGAGGATGAAAAGCCTAGTAAGAAGGAATAAAAAACAAATCCCTGCACAGTCTGTCTGAGAGTTCTTTGCTGCCTTATTCCATTGCAACTAACATTTTTATCTCCCACATCTATTAAACCCTATGTATCGTTTTTCCCTCTCTGGATATTTTCATTAATACCAACAGATTCTCCATTTTCAATCATCTCACTTTTCCAGTCCAAACATCCACCATGCATCCACTTCCTCATGCACAAGAGAAAACATAGAAGTGTAAGCAAATGCTAGCAATATCCCTAGTCAATCGTGATTAGTAGCCTTCTCTCAAGTTAGTATTTGTAAGGCAAAACCCCTTTTTTTTCCTCAGGAAAAAGAATGAAATACTTTCAATTGTTACCTAGTATTTCTTTGCATAGAAGATATTGCTTTAGTGTTTTTATTAGCAGGAAGCCTGGTTGTATTCATTAAAGTGGAGCTATTAAAGTTAAGTATCAGCATGTCCACTGAGTGGATCATCTTTTACTTAGATATGATTTTAAAAACTGGTGAGTTTACTTAAATATGGTTTTAAAAACTGGAACTGTATAAATCACAAGCAGAGACGTGCCCTCCAAAAATCATATCTGCAAGAAGTTACCATAGGAGGAGCAAATGCTGCTCACATCGGTTTCTGCTGGAGCACTGTTGCGATGGGAAGACGAGGAAGGCTAAACCCCATCTCAGGCCTCCCTAGTTCAGGCCTCTCCTGTAGGGCCCAGTGGCTCTGGGAGGGCTGAATTGTGCCAGGCTGCCAGGAATCAGCAAGCCCTTTGCAGTGAGGCCGGCCGATTTCCCAATAATCCCCAAAATGTAACACTAAGTGTAAGTCAAGAGATAAAAGTCACATGCATTTCCTTGTATCGAAGCCAAAGAACCCATAACAGTGGTTTCAAGTACAGGCTGCTGAAATGGGCACCACAAAACACATCTTATTTCCTTTCTCTGTTTCTTTAATTTACCAGTCCTATGCTTAATCTTTCCAGGCCTTGGCTTTAAGTGTGAAAACAGAGAGTAGACTTGCCCTTCTAACAATAAGGCCTTATCTTTAGTTTCAAGGGGCTTGCAATCTCAACTCATCTGGAAATTTACTGAAGGCCAACAGTTTCAGAAATAGAGCAGAACAATATTCCAAGAGGAACAGAAGGATTGAAAACAGTGGCTGCTCTATGAGGAGGAGTACGAATCATGGAGCCTGATTATTTTAAAGGTCTTTTAAAAGTACTAAATCTGATGCCCAGAATAAGCCCTGGGAATTTTACCTTGCAATTCCTGAGAAACTTCTCTTACAGGAGATCCCAGGCTACCCTTCTTTCCACTGACATTGCTAGGACAACACCATAGCAAATTAAATGAGTTTGGCTTGCCAAGGAGAAGGGCATTCTGTGAGCAGCATTTAGCACTGCCTTTCCCTTTACTGTTTTGAAGAGAACACCCATCGGATCCAACACACATCTTCCTCCCACAGAGATACCAGTACATTCAGATGCATTTTTATTTCTTACTATTATTTATTTTGTCTGGATCCAATAAATCAGTAGATTAAGATAATAGTGCAAGGCTGGGCAGGACAAGTGAAGAATCACTGTTCCTTATTGATCTGAAGGGAGGCTTTAACAGAGACGTGGCATACTAATCCTAAATGTAAAAACAAATAATGAAAGAAATTATGAGAGAAACAAAAGGGAGACAAAAAGCAAGCAAGCGAAACAATTTGTTAAAACTGATCATAGATGAAAGAGAAGAGGTTGTTCATTTAGCAACAGCGTTCCTGCAAAAGGGACTTGTACTTAATTTACATGTGAATAGTATTACAGCGTGATTGCCTCAGCTCAGGTCAGCCAGGAAATGTTGAAATCAGTCATAACTAACAGACATTTATCACAGTCAGCTGTTATTAATGGCTTGCCAGATGTTGCTAGCAGAGCTTGATCTGTATAATATGACAGTGGTAATAAATATTAGTATATAGAAGAAATATAGAGATGGTGTAGTGATTGTGTTATGGCCTGGAGGCAGTTCTGGCATCAGCTCCCCAGGCAGGTCAGAGTTCAAACTGAAGATTAGCAAGGAGAAAAAGGACTGCAATATCCTTGTTGCCAGCATGAGTAACACACAGTGTGGATAACTATACACTTCGTTCTCTTTAAGGTTTGAAAGTGATTCTCTGTTTTAGAAGCAACTACTGAGTCATGGTAAGGCTTAAAGCACAGCACAGCAACAAGCCTCTTTGCTCCCAGCTCCCCATCTACCAAACCCCAAAGAAGTTTTTATGGGCCCCTCTGGCTACAGCTCTCTACAGACCTCTCTACAGCTCAAGTTCACTTTAGAGTCCAAGCACATAATGAAGAAAAACATGAGGAGATCAATATTTCCTATTAGATGGAAAAATGTTTATGCCATTGCCTTTTTTGTTCCAAATTTATATGATTTGTTACGTTAATATAACACCCTTTAGCAAACCTCCTTCCCAGTACTGAGCACCTACATGAGCCATTCAATTCTATTCACTACCTCCGATATTGCTGGCCAAGAGATACAGGCTATGGCTTCAGCAGCACTACAGCAGTGCTTTTTCCACTTCAGTTTAGTACTGCTCATCATCTCTGGCTCCTCTAGAAATGGTAAGGAACAAACTCTCTGCTGTTTTAGATTGCAGAAGAAAAGCAAGTCCTGGGCTATCTCCAGCCTGCTGACAGCAAAACTCATCAGCTTAAAAACAATATTTGCTCTGCTACTACTCCCTGTTGCCTGCTTGAGGAAGGGCCAGAACAAAATCTGTCTCAGACAGCGTTCTGCCCTTCCAGAAAGCGATATCATATAAGCTGGAGGTGAAGTAGCAACCCCAAAACGAAGGCTTCAGTCATCATTTCAGATCTGTGTATCTGAAGGAAACATTTATGTTTGTATACCAATAAAAGTTCTTCCTGTGTCTCCCCAACTCATCCTGAATATGCAATATCCATTGCTTTGTGTTCCACATATCTCAGGTCCTCGTTATTCATTTCACACACGACTCCCACATATTCTGTGTGGATGGAAATAAATATGCATTTACTAACACAAATGTAGTCCATATTGGGATACCTGGGAGGTGTGAAAGTTAGAGGCAAGCTCAAAATCTTCATGCAGTCCTTATAAAACTTACAGTAGTGACACAGCTTCCCAAAGTAGCAAGGTCAGAATAAACTGACAGATTTTCTATTTTCCACGCACAGACCATGTCTGGGTAACAACTCAGCCACTGTGACCCTTTCACAACTAAGATTTCAAAGGGATTTTCTTCTAAAACTTCTCTATCAGCAGTACTCTATATGTCCATGTAAACTGCAAGACTTGCCCTGACATAGATAGGCAAGAGGCATGTTTATTTACTGAAAAAAAATGCTCTTTCAAATATCCTAGTTTTAAATCGGAAAGCTTGAGGTCAAATTTGGTAAAAAATTTTCATCTAAATATATTTTTAATAAAGAGAACAATGCGCCTATTACATACAGAAAAAGTATTATATTTGTGGGCTAGATTAATTAAGAAATGCAGGTGCAATTTCCAAGAGAGCCAGAAAGAGATAATACCCACCTTATCTCTCCTTTCCCCTTCAACACTTTGAACATCTGGGGCAGCCCAGATTCAAATCCTATCTCTGCCTTATGAAAGGCACCTGTCTCTGCTTAGCTCTGCCTTATGACTTTTCTGAACACTGAGCAATAAATCTTATCCCTTTTTATTTAGAGATAGGCAGAATCATTCATTAAATCCTATTCTTTAATTGCTGAATATTCTGAAAAATATCATGTCCATAACAGTCTGAGGAAGTTCTTCTTTTGTCAGGTTAGCCCCTAATCTGAAAACCAGGTGTTTGCAAAAGCATCCTGTGAAGGCAATTGAGGATGCTTTTTTGAAGTCTGAAAAGAACTGATCAGATTGCTTCTGCCTACTAGCCATTTAAAGACAGAGTGCCTTGAAATTTTGCTTTTTACATAGTGGTTCTTTTCCATCTCTTGTCCATCTTGTTCATTGCTGGCTAATTACCATCTTTGCAAACTGTCTGCATGGTTAGATCTCCTTGGAAACTAGCAAGCCTTTGAAAAAAAAATCAGTCTAAGTCTCTGTATTTGAGCTCAGGAAAGGTTTCCTAGCAGTAAAGTCAGGCTGAGGCACCTCTGATGTCAACTTATTGAAACATTTACATGAATAACAAAGTCATCCTATCAGAAAAGTAATAAAATATATTTTCTAGCACCTACTGACCTCTTACAAACCCCTCACAGGCCTCAGAGGATGAGTCAGTGTCTTCAGAAAGATGAACATCATACAGTTGGGAGACTATAACAGCAAAAGATTTATCCTCATGGGTCAAACAGAGAGAGAGCATGTGAGTCTGGCAGTCTGTTCCCCACATACACCTCCCACAGTCCCAGCTCTTGCACTATCCATGATGAAGGGGACATCCCTGCCCAATCCCTTGACTGTCTTATAAAAGACTCCTTGTGTAGGGGTTAGTGAAATCCCTTTTGAATCCCCTGATATTGTTGGACTTCACAGCCTTCTGAGGGTCTGCTGTTAAAAGGGGCCCACTGTCTGCTATTAAAAGAATATTTTCACTCCTTTAAAATAATCTCCTCCTGGTTGTATTGAGTCCATCCTGTGCTCACCCCTCTACTGCAGGATCCCACTTTGTTCTTCCATGTCACCCCTCTCACCTTCCCTGGTCAGCCTGGAGAGACCAGGTTTTCTTACTCTTTCTCGTAGTGAAGGGCACCTGGTGGGAACCCCTGACCTTTACAGATTGGAGAGTTGGGCAGAGAGGAACCTCATGAGATTCAAGAAGGACAAGTCCAAGGTCCTGCACCTCGGGAGGAATAACCCCAGGTATCAATGAAGATTTGGGGTTGACCGGCTGGAGAGCAGCTCTGCAGAGAGGGACCTGGGAGTCCTGGCTGACACCAAGTTAACCATGAGTCAGCAGTGCCCTCGTGGCCAAGAAGGCCAATG
>JAUBOD010000279.1:3666083-3685730 GCA_032353885.1 Nothura maculosa | reverse complement strand
ACCTTACAAATGCAAATACCTTTGGCAGCTGCTTAGTTTAAAAAGGTTATCCTCATCCTATCAGGAAAGTAGACAATTACATGCAAATAGAAATTGTATTTAAAACTAAGTCTGATCGTCAATTATATAAGTGCAAGAAAGTTGCAGAGAACAATAAACCATGTTTTTTAAATTAGGAAATTCTTGATACTTTTGCATACAAACTATTCATGTGTTAAATGAGATAAAATTAATCTGCTAAATTACAACATAACATTTACTCAACTTTCTATAGCAGCCTCATACTCCAAAATGATCAGTTATCGTTTGCCATAGTCTCTGTTGGACCTCCCAATCATTTTGCAGACTATCCTTAATAGAACAATCATATTACAATATACAGACAAAAACAGACTATGAGCATTTCACTGAGAGACATGCACTTTATGTATCCCTTTTTAATTTGTACAGCACAATGACAAGATCTGTGAGGCACTACCAAACTACAAATATATTTAATTGCAAATGATAAAATGATAAAATTAGCAATGATATGAAAAGGCGATATTCACAGCCATGAAGGTCATGAGAGCATCTCCAAACAACTAGCCTTTAGTTTTATGTTGACACTGGATTCACATTATTCTGCAGACTTTAAGTAAAATATATGCTTAAAGAAATTGGATTGTGTCTCCCCAAGGCCATTCTGGAATAGGCAAGACCAGGTTAGTATCACTGACTGCATATTTATTTCAAAATTATATGTTCTTGAGCACTGGAACCTGACTGCCTCCATAGCAAAATTATTAGAAAAGCCCTTAGCATGGTTTTGTCCAGTACAGAGCCGAGCACACACAATTCCTGGCTACGTTTCAGGTGTAAGTATGAGGCATGGACCATTCCCAATAAGCAGTCTGTGTGAAACTACCCCTCTTTGGAAGCAAAGGGAGTTTAATAGTACGGACGTGGGTTGTACCACTTCATTTAGCCTCTATGCTAAAGAATAGTCCAGGGCATACTTAACTTACTGGTACTGGTACTTAACTTACCAGGGCATACTTAACTTACTGGTACAAAGTACTGCTACAGTGAAGAACAATGAACCAGTCAAGGACTTATTTATGAAAACTCCTCCTTGTTATCTGCTAGAAAATGAAACAAGTCACTGAAATCCCCTGCATGTTGGCTGCACCTTCCTAAGGCACTCACTGGAACAACTGTTTTGAACAGAATACTTCAAATCAGCACACTATCACTATATGGCTATTGCATTCAAACAAACCCTGAGAGAGGGGACATGTCCAGAGTCCAGATTTTTTTTTTTTTTTTTTTTTTTTGCTTTTTTGCTTTGAGGGTTAATAAAATGTATATATATATTTGCTTTCAAGAAAACCAGAGAGAGAAAAAAACAGCTTTCCAGTGAGATAGCAGCTATTCACTGCTCAGTTCCTGGAATCGTGACAGCCATTACATAACTGAAAAGAGAATTAAATGAAATAAACAGGAGAAGCTAATTGGGTTGATACCAAGTAAAAATATAATTAGTCAAAGCATTTTGTGGCAAAGGCACAAGTCAATATCTGGCGGCTCCTCAGCCTCGGCGGTGAACAGGGATCCTGCCATGTGTTTAAAACTTGTTCATCAAGCATTTCCATGGAAACACACAGAGGCACTATCCTTGGATCACTTATTTCAGGAATTGCTGCTCCCAAGGTTCACTCTGGAGCAAGACCTCAGAGCAGGAGTGGGTGACAGCTGCATTTCTGATCTAGGAGCCTCCTCATACAGGTATTTCTTGGGTCTCACAATAGGGGCATTTGGGTGGGAGAAAGAGTAAGATGGCATCTTGGACAAACAGAGCATGACTAAAAAACTGATCTTAAAAAAAAAGGGCTAAAGGAAGAAAACTAAATATCTGAGTGATGGCAGCACTGTAAAGACCCTGAAAATTGTACAGAATGGCTAGATGCCTCCAGTGAGGTTTAAATGCCTGCAAGGGTGTTAGGGTGTTAGCAAAGTGCTATGCCGAGAGAGGTTTAGGTTAAATGCAGTCACGGGGCTGGGCTATTAGGAATTGTCCTTTTACATATCCAGATTGGATTCAGCCCAGGCACGACCTCTCTATGCTAAGAACATGCTCACATGTTAGAAGAGCAGATCTCTGAAGGGACCTTAGGGTGAGTGTCAGCCCATCGCTGTGTGCTGAGGGGAAGAGAGGCCCCTTGCTCCTGCTACCAAACCTGCGGCCCCTCGAGAAAATGTAGCCCTAATCTCTACCTGCACCTCAGCTCATGTATGGTAAAAGGCAGATAAGGCTCATTATGATGTGGAAGCATCATATGGAGCATGTGGAAAGCATCAGTGAAAATTTGCTGCAGGAGTAAAAAGTGCTTAATTGCTAATTAATTACTTCTACATGGAAAAAAACAAACCCTTCTTATACAAAGTGGGCTAGATGCTGGAGCATGTGAATAGTAAGCATTCCTGAATGAGGACGTCCCTTCAGTTTTGTTCTGATGCCATTAATAAAACCAGCACCTGTGTCTCTTCCCGGAGGAGATGCGGTGGTTTTAGCACGCTCTGCAGTTTCTGCCAGGCTGATGCTCAGGCAGGGATTTCGAGGACGTGCTTCCCTATAGTGGAAAGCTCAGAAGTGAAGCATGCTGTCTGAGGCAACAGCAGATGCCTGCACCTTGTCTCTGCGCTCACGCCAGACTCCAATTGGGAAGGAAAAGCAAATATTCACAATATTTTAAATATAATGAACCTCATTAAACTAACATTACTAGTCTAAAATACATTGTTTTAAAGCCTTGAGAGACAGAGGTTTCATAGGCTCTTTGTGAGTGTGTGCGGGGTCTCTTGCTGCAGTGATGTAATAGTTCCTGTGGACTGAAATTTCCTTAGGCACAATAGAGAGTTAACCATAAAGTGTGATGCCTTGTCTTTAAATTTTCTGGCTTTGGCTTAAGTCTGCCTCACAAGGCTTCTTAAATGCCTTTTTATTGTGTTTATTTCATCATACATTATATAGCATTAGTGATAATCCAAGTAGGCACACTGTCATCAACTGAGATAAGTTCATCCAGAACTGACTGGTTCGGAACATGTCTTTAAGTGCTGCCACTGCAATCAACCTCAATAACACTCTTTTAAGACACAGTAGCAAACTGCACAAATGACACAGGATGGAGTGTGCAGTCTTGCAGCACGAAACTGCTATCATGGGTCATGCTGCTTCCATCCTCCAACCCTTTCTTTTAACAGTGGGTAGGCTATGGGGCTGATCAGAGGCATAGCCGTCAGCAGAATGGACCAGAAGGAGGCATTTTCCTTTGAATTTCTACGTGTTTGGGTCACCTCTAAAACTTTACAGGGATCAGTGATCTTTCTCCATAAGGATGAAAAACTGCACATCTCAAAAAGCACACATTGATAAGAGAGACCAGACTGTCCAAGTCGCAGTGACTTTCCTCCAGGAGAGATCTCCCTCTCTGCAGAAGAACCCAGGCCTTTCCCAGCAGCAGTGTTCGACATGCCAGGATTCCTGTGTCCTTCCCCGGGCAGTCCTGTATGGATGGAGACACCCATGCTGCTGGTGCAAGCGCTCCTGTGGGTCCAGGTGCCTGTTCCTTCACTGAGCTCATGACCTCACTGCATCCTCAGCCCTTGCAAAATGTATCTCGTCAGACCCGTGTCCTCAGTAAACTCCTCTTTCTTGCACATAAGGAATAACTGCATGAAGTAATGAATTTATCTCAAAAGGCTGAGAAACAGAATGAAAACAAGGCAGTTACCATCATTTCTGTTTTTAAAGGCTTGTGGACACTTATGGAGGAACACAGTATCATTAGAGAAAGGTATATTTGTATTAAAGGCCATGAGTATATTGAATTAAAATTAAATTATATTCTAAAGTGCTGTATGCTTGACATTACTGGGAGAAGGTCATACATTTTCCTGTCTCAGTATCAGTAAGGTAATGATTTTATATATGAATATGCTTGAATTGCTCTTGATCTATGTATTTCACTAAAGCCTTCCTTTTCTTCCACAAGAGCAGGATTGAGTCTTTCTAAAAAAAAATGTTTGTTTTTAAAACTACTTATACTTATTTAATACTTTCCCCATAGCAATGCAGTTGATAGAAAAAATAGCTCATTTTCTCTGCTCTTCTTGGTGACTGGAGCCCCCAAGCAAATACATTTCCTCATTTATATCTGTGCTATCTCCCAGAAGATCTTCTTGGTGCATAAGAAATCTCATTTATTAAATTGTGAAGGGGGGGATTTGGGGAAGATCCCAAGGGTGTGTGGGGGGAGATTTGTTTGAACACATCTTGCAGAATCTAAATTTGGGTCTAGATAGGAAATGAGATAAGAAGCAAGAAACAGTTTTCCTTCAAAATATTTCTGTTTAGTAATAAACTAAGAGAAGATGCTCAGCACCATTTGCGCTTTTGCCTTGTACATCTGATAGGGAAGCAAAGAACAAGGATGATTATTAGATTTATTAATAGCTATTTGATGCCAGTAATACAGGAAAAATATGTATGTTGACTTAGAGAAATAATAAGAAAAATAATGCCTGCCTTTTTTTTGTTTGTTTGTTTTTTTAATGGCAGCTAACGTACTGGAAGAAGACTCAATGGAGCAGGACATAGAGAGCCCTGTCACTATTCATCAGCCAAAGTTGCCCAAACAAGCTAGAGAGGATCTGCCAAAAAATATAAACAAAGAATGTGCCAAGAGAAAAATCCAGAGGTATGTTAGGAAGGATGGGAAATGCAACGTCCACCATGGGAATGTCAGAGAGACTTACCGTTACTTGACTGACATCTTCACTACTTTAGTCGATCTCAAGTGGAGGTTCAACCTGTTGATTTTTGTCATGGTTTACACTGTCACCTGGCTCTTCTTTGGAATGATCTGGTGGCTAATTGCCTACGTGCGAGGAGATATGGATCATATAGGGGACAGCACGTGGACCCCATGTGTCAGCAACCTCAATGGGTTTGTCTCAGCCTTTTTATTCTCAATCGAGACAGAAACCACCATTGGGTATGGTTACCGGGTCATCACGGACAAGTGTCCCGAGGGAATTATTCTGCTTTTAGTTCAGTCTGTTTTAGGTTCTATCGTCAACGCTTTCATGGTTGGCTGCATGTTTGTGAAAATATCCCAACCCAAGAAGAGGGCAGAAACCTTGGTTTTCTCTACAAACGCAGTTATTTCCATGCGGGATGGAAAGCTGTGTCTGATGTTCCGAGTAGGAGACCTTAGGAATTCACATATTGTAGAGGCATCAATACGAGCCAAGTTGATCAAATCCAAACAGACAAAGGAGGGGGAATTTATACCACTCAACCAGACAGATATCAACGTAGGTTATTACACAGGGGATGATCGTCTCTTTTTGGTTTCACCACTGATCATCAGCCATGAAATTAACCAGCAGAGTCCTTTCTGGGAGATTTCCAAAGCCCAGTTGCCCAAAGAGGAGCTAGAAATTGTTGTAATCCTAGAAGGAATGGTGGAGGCAACAGGTAACATTTCTTATACTTTGTATAAGGTAAATGCTTTATTTTTAGAAAGAACAGTGGTATTGCTTCACTTTAAAGGAATCACTTCAATAGTCATTACATTTGCAAAAGACATCAGTTATCTGGTTAGCTTCAAAATTAAAAGCATGTCCAGTTTAATTGTCTGTTCCACCTTGCCTATTGAAATCAGTGTTGTTTCTGCTCGGTTTGGAAAATGGGAAAGCATTTCTCATTTTCAAAATTTTTTCACAGCATGTCACCTAGTTGTCGTTCTATTGCAGGAGCAACTCATCCATTAGAACTTTCTGGGGTAAATTGATAAAAAGTCAAACCAAACCTCTGTTTGCAACTAACATGGAAGTACCATGGTTCTTGATGCTTCCAATCAACCATGGGAAACAGCAGAATAACTGCTTGATGTGTATATATTTCTGTCATGAAATTCCTACACTGCTTGGATCCAGTAGGAAGTGATAATGTGTTTGGCTTTCTCTTTTTGCTTGCTTGATTGTTTGCTTGTTTTTGTTTTAACTTGTAACTTGGGGCCTGTTCCACCTTAGTTCACAAAAGATCTGTCTGATTTTGTATTGCACAGAGGCTCCCTCTACACTGCAGACGTGCACAAAAGCTTAAAACTGGTATTTATTAACAAGGTGTGTTATGTCACCAGAACCTTGCAGGAAGGCTGTTCAGTCATTATATACCATAATATACTAGACATCAGATACCAGCTGATGCAGAGAAAAAAAAAACACTTGGAAAACATAGCAAATAGATTATTAATGTTTCTTGTTTGCATTAAAATCAAGATAGAAGAAAGATTTTTTCTCTAAAAATGCTGTACCTCTCTCAGACAGAGTGCTGATATATTCAGCTTAAGGATTTTCTTTTTCTTGTCAATGATAACTTCAATTTCTAAAGTAAGTAAATACAACCAGTGGAGGGTAATCGTGACCAGAAAACAAACAAAAAAGAAAACAAAATGTGTTGGGGAAGGAGAAAATACTGATGAAAAAAAATGAAGAAACTGTTTTTGCCATTTTTCTCTGTTTTCTCTGGATGTTTTACCTTAGCAAATGCCAGTAAAGTTTGTGGATGCAGGTTATACATCCCTCACAGCAGTACAGCTTTCATAACCTTGACTCATGTTTTGCAACTGGAGCCAGGAAATAAAGAGCAGTCTCTTACTAGAACATGTGTGTATGTTTCACACATCTTATTTTGTGGTGGCAGAAGAAAACTGCATTTGTCACCATATAATAAACGTGTGAGACAAAAATGGAGCAGAAGAAATTGAAGGGAACTTGGCAGAGAATTTGAAGTGGTAAATGCAAGCCTTCCAGATTTTCCAGGAAGTAGGTGGTACTGAAGAGAAATCAAAGAGATGAAATGTTTAGTGTTTCTGGTGCATGCAGTAGGCACGGAGGTTCAAACATCTGCATCACCTTTGCGTGAGATGATGAGGGAATTGCAGTTTGTTAGCTGAAACCATTTTGAAAATTCTGAAATACACAAATAAATGGACTTGACATCCCAAAGAGCAGAGGATATTTTCAGGTTTACTGAACACTGTTTTTTTTTCCAGAAAAGTGATTGTCAAGTGGTAGAAGTATAAAAAGGATCTTACCAAAAATACATCAAAAGACAATACATTCGCAGAGCATCAAACACAGCCCTATTTTCTTGAGCTCTGAGCCTTTTCCCTCTTTAACACTTCCTCCTTAACCTCCCATTCACATTCATCCATGCTCTGGGCTCTTTTTTGGTATCACTTCTACCAACTGGGCATTATCAGCCTGCCCTGGAGAGGGCTATTGCTCAGACTGGCAAAACTCAAGTTAAAACAGTCCCTATTAACAAAGGGACTGGATGCAATGATTTGAAAATCTGCAAACTTCCCACTAAAACTACCCATTTTCCTTTCCTACTTTAAAAATATTTCCCAGGTAAATTCTGGCAAACAGTGAAGGCAAATTTAGGCCATCGTGTATTCACACTTCAGGTAGAGTGAGAGCAGAAGCATAAGTTGCTTGTAAGCAGCCATCTCCAGCAACAGAGAGCAAGCAACATGCTACCCATCACATCTTCCAACATTGATCAAAGCCATAAGATACAAAAATATTAAAGCTGAAGCAAAGGAATGTCACTACACCTTCATTATTCACATTTAGATGAGGATTACTTTTGAGGGCAAAAACTTCACCAAGACACCTCCAACAAGATATGAAGCCAATGTGCATGCTTCCTATAACATCAACAAGAACTTAAAATGATACCATTTCAAAATTTTTAAAAAGTGTGTTATGGGTCCTTCTGACATGCAATTTTCCGTATTTGTATATAACAACATTAAAAAGGTCCCTCTGGCTTCAAAGGATAACACTCATGCAAAGGTTTGCTCCTGGAATTGGATATAAATCTCCTAAGTGTATAAAATCCCCAGTGGTGGAGTGTGAGTTTGGTCTTATCCTATGCTGCTCACAGGCGTCGCTATTGCAGCCCTCACCATATGCGTCCGTTGCTCTGCTGAAGACTCAACAGCTCCTGCTTCAGAGATCCGTATCATTGTTCCTCAAGGCTACTAGATGAGATCAGCTCCGCACAGCTCTGCACTGAGAAATGTCAGGCTACTGGGAAGCAACTGGAGAGCCCTCAGGAAAGGGGATGGGCAAAAGTCCAACCAAAACTTCCTGCATCTGGAGGACCTACTGGTTACTTCCATCTTCAACAGTTTCTCTTCCATTTTCTGTCCTGCTAACAGCAGATAGGAGTGCAAGTGAGAAATGAGAAACTACATTAATTCTGTAACAACACCTTTATTTAATTCTGCATTCACCTTTAGTGGGAAAGCCATTTCTGATGCCGTTGTGCTCTTTTTTATGTGTGTCAAAATAGCCCAATGGCATTGAAAAATTACCCAAAATCTGAAGACTCTTGGACCTAAGAGTCACCAAGCGTCTCACCATCTACTTAGCAGAGTCACAACATCAAGGGTAAATGTGCGAACAGGAAAGCAAAGAATAGGACTAAGACTGCCTTTCTAGGTTCAGCACAATCTGATATCTGACATTCAAAATATTTGTTTATGTTAAAGAACCAAAAACCAAGAACTGCTTTCCTATTACCTTATGAAGACCAGTTAACTGATTTGTTAGACTATGAATGTTTATTGTGAAGGATGTTGAACAGATGATTGTCTTGAACCAACAAAAATTCTAGGGCCCAAGGATCCTGAAACTTGTTTCCCCTAAAAAGCACTTTAATTTACCCCATTTTTTAAATTATAAAATTAACAACTAGCATATTTAATCATATTCCTAACAGCCTCTTCCTAGCCATATACTTGAAACTTTTAACCCTTTTCTCCTGGTGTAATCTATTTTAAATGAGATCTTATGAACATAAGGAAAATAGTCATTTTTAAAAAATGAAATTTCCAAATATACAATAAAATTCAAGAGCAAAAACATCTAAAATCTTTGGGTTCTGGAGTAGTGAAGTGGAGAAGTGAGAAATGTTAGGGGAGAGAGAAACTGAGAAGCAGAGAGGAAAAAAAAAGGAGAAAGTGTTTTAGGCGTCTTGGAACAGTCCATAGTAGTAACACAGTTCCCGAATTGCAAGTAGCCTAGTTCAAATCCCTGCTCTGAATCTGAATTAATATGCCAAAATCAGCATTTTTTCAGGACAAGAAAGTAAGAGTAAGTATTTCTGTTTATTTTATCCAGGAAGAACCCCAAACTCTGTAAAGTTGTGTCTGGCCAGCAGGGAGCAGCAGATGACACTCTGGCAATTGCCTCTCTCTTAAAATCCAAACGTGGAAAAAAAGAAGTGCTATCCAGAGGGAAAAGAATGGTTCACACGTTTGAATTATCAAAAATTAAGCAACAAAGCTAGATAGATACTTTGGTGCTCACACGCTCAATTTTACAATTAAACTTATAACACAGCGCATTTATATTTCTGACATTTGGGCTTTTATATTCCTGATTTGCAAGAGCAGTATTTGCAGAATGGTTTATAGATGTGTAAACAAACAGGCTTGTCAGCTGTGGAAAATGTGTGTGGAAAGCAATAAAATGTTCACATAGATGGTTATTTACATACTAAGTGATGCTATCGACTAGACAAACATCATATAAAGCTGTTCTGCTCTTCACTGCCTTATTCCCTTAGAATGACTCTTGTATCACATTTTCACTCCCATCCTAAAGAATTGCTAGATTTACCTATTAGCCTTACCCAGTCCTAACAAATACCACGCTCTGATATGGAAGTTTGCTGCTGCAGCCCTTCAAAACATCTCAGTAGACTTTGCTCTTTCCAAATAAGCCTCAGTCTGGAGTTTTTCACTAGAATTTTTTTACTGCTTTTCAGAGGAATCAGAATTTCTCACATGCAAGTGTTTCTACAAGGCAAATGGTGAATGCAGATTATATTTTTGTCCTCCAATACATAGACTGAAACCTTTTAACCAGGGTGAGAGAGGGTAAATTTTAGCCAGAGTGAATAGTCTCTTTTCTAAGCTGGATCATAATCATTTTAGGAGTGAATATAGTCCTTAGTTTTCTTTTCTTTCTATTTTAAGAGTTGTAGCATCTTCTCTTGGTGTTCTAATTATACCGCAAAGCATGAGGCATAAATATCTAGGTTAACCTACTCATATATCCCCATTTCCCTGGCACTTGCCAACACTCTCTTTTACTTGTGTTCATTGCTCACATTTTCATTTAGGATTGCTGGTAATTCTTAACACAGAAAATGAGGAATGTCAGCATGAGCTGCTATGGTTATGAGGAAGGGTTAGAAATGCCAGCAAAGAAAGTCACCCTTCTTTTACTAGGATGTTTCTTCTAGGAAGCTTCCTTTACAGAAGGAAAAAAATAGTCTATTTGGCAAAGGGGATGGAGACTGCAAAATTTAAATAAAGCAATTGCAGCCTTATAATACTCAAACCAAAAGGCAAAATGGCAAAAAAAAATCTGATTACACATATTTTAAAAAAAAGTCTATGTTACTTTCAGGGAAAACAAGGGAAATGAATTACACATTTTGTTCAATAGCTTCATCCTCTAATGTATATAGAAATATCAACATTTTATCAACATTTTACAAGGTGTTTGGTCCATTATCCATCCTTCCTACCTTTCTTACTAGCTAGTTGCTCAGCTCTGTAAAACTACAGCTCCTTCCTCATCTCTTCTTATATAATATTCAGATTCAAGCAGTAACTTATATGGTGTAAGATTGGAAGATTCCTAAAAACTGTATTGGAGATTCCTCTCTGTTAAAAAACACTTATGCCTAAATTAAGATTTTTATATAATTCTATTGGGAATGCAAATCAAATTTTCAGTAGAAGAGCTTCATTTTGTACCTTGTAGCCTTGCAAACCTTTTTAGGTCAGTCTGAGCATATGGAAAGGGCAGAGTTTCAACTTGTGTGCCCAATCCCATAGACCTTTGCTGTCAGCTGCATTCTTTCCTAGCACAGTGACAAGCAGAGATGCCCACAGTTTTATCTTTTTTCACCATTCCTTCTCATGCTCTTCTGGGCAAGGCTTGAATAACGTAGTTCCTGGCCTGGAGAGATGCAGGATTTTTAGCTGAGACCTGGAGGAGCTGAACAGGTGAAAGCTGGTGCACTGTCTGCCACAGAAATGGGTGTCAGAGCCCTGGCACAGGCTGCCCACAGAGGCTGTGGAGTCTCCTTCTCTGGAGATCTTCCAAATCCACTTGGATGCTGCCCTGTGCCCCTGCTCTGGGTGTCCCTGCTGGAGCAGAGGGGTTGGATTAGATGATCTCTGGAGGTCCCTTCCAACCACAACTGTTCTCTGATTCTGTGATCTGCTGCGTATATGGTTTTGGCAGCCAAAGGATGCCAGGATCCCAAAGCTTCAGTGTTGGATCCTGCTGTCCCTGTAACCCTGTTGGCTCCCTCCTCCTTGACCAGCCCAGGCCTTACCAGCCACCACTGGTTGAGTTTTCCTACATTTGAATAGTCTAAAATTGCAGCTGCACAAAATTTAGCAAACACTGCTGCTTCCAGCACAGCTTGCAAAGGTGATGCTGCAGCATCCTCGGGTATTTAGATACCGATCAAGGATAACTGTGTTTTACTGGGAAGACCACCAAAGGAGAGGATGAACAACATTGAGCAGCATTGTGTGACCCTCATGCCCATGTAATCTCTACCACAAAGATATCCATTCTGCAAGACCAATGGGATGTTTCTAGGCAAAAAACGTATATCAGTGTTACTCAGGTGAAGTGGTTCCTGGGCAGAATTAATTCAGGGAACATTTTTCTGCCTGCTTACGAAGTGGAAAGCCAAGTTCTCACTCCTCTCAGGGAAGTCCTGCAGAACCACAAAGCGCCCTTTACATATCTGGGCACTGTTAAAGATGACTATTAATTTGATTGTGCTTGGGTTGTCCACTTGGTCTTTCAATAATGTTAATGAAGGTCTAGAATTGAAACAAGTGACTTGGAAAAGAGAATAGAATTGTCATTTCTAATTTTGGCCTTTTGCTTTTGGTCATTGGAGAGTGTTACTATTTGGAGAGCAAAGATGCTGAGCACCTGAGATGGAGACCCAGCCTCACACAAATTTCAGTCAAGGCAGCATCTCATCTCTGGAAGTTGTACTTAAATGAACTGATTCTTTCATGTTAATTACCTTGTTCAGTGGCGTTTGATCTTCAGATGTGAAGCTTACTTAACTAGCCTGCTTTTCAAAACTGCGGGAAGTATTTTTGACAAAATCTGTTCTTGCCAATATTTCTAAAATGTCTTTTCACTTTTCACTTTGGTCTTTGCTTACATCCAACTTGATAATATTGTTTCCTCTTGTCCTGCCTCACTGAATAGTGATGATTTTTGAAATATAATGATTTATAACCATGTTACATTACACTTGCTGATTACACTGAGGCCTCTCTAAATTATAAAACTTTTATCATTTTTTATGAAAGTGAGTCTTCACCTTTAGAAAAAGTCTTCCCAGAACTGAGCAGAGCAGTTAACTGAGAAAGACAAAGTGACCTGAAAGACTGAAACAACAGCAAGAAAAGCTGCTAAGTAAAGCACAAATTCAAAATCAGCACTTGACAGATTATAAAGAACAAAGCTATGGACTGCAGTTAACCCCACTGGATACGTAAAAGACATGAAGGAGACACAGAAGACTTACAACCGTATGCTTTATATCCTAGTAAGATGCTGCCAGCTGTAAAAACTCCATTTATGGCATAGCTTCTGGGATTCCTGGGGCCATTATATGGGAGTCCTCCCAGGGCTACAGCAAAAACAAATTACAAAGAATTGCAGTGATCTCTTCTACATTCAGCTATGGCATTTCAGAGAGAAGCAAATGCAGTCTCAGATTCTCAATAATGCTCAATAATTCCGAAAAAGTTCATTGCTTTTCACCATCCTACCAGTAGAAAGAAACTGAGTTCTAGTTAAACCATAAAGCAAAGCTGAGCTCAGAGGGCTACTTGCCTTGAACACTAAAGAAGATCTGACTACCAAGATCATGCCAACTAGACCATGCTAGTGACTCTGCACCTGAGTCTAAGTGTATAGACACTGATTTCAGGGTATATATGTGGAACTGCTCAGGACCTGTAATCTGGAACTCCCAGCATGATTAATCTGACCTGCATACAGAGAAGGAGGCTGACCAACAAACCTGCCTGACACCTTCTAAAAAAACAGACCTATAAAAGAGTTTATATGCTGGGTTTTTTTTTTTTTTTCTTTTTTTTTTTTTAACTGAGGACAGCAGTTAAGAGCTCCAACTTGAGAAAATGTTACCAAAATAGCTGCATTTCAATGCAGCATGTTCTCTGCTTAGAACAGTGAGATTAATTTAACAAGTGAGATTAATTTAATGTTAGATGCTAAAGTCCAATTAAGCAATGCTGTTATTATACTAACTATAGCTTAGTATAACAGGATTGTTTTCGATACAGAAAATCATTCCCTTGTTTGACAACCTGTAAGCAACCCACATCTCATTTTCCTGGTGATATTCAACTCTTCGCCTTGTCAAACCTGCATAGCCAATGTTGGCAAAAAGAGACAGAAAGGGAGAGGATCTTCTAGGAAGGGTCAGGCAATGAATCTGAAATGCAGAAAGAGCTCCTGTGAGCTTGTGCTCTTGCTCACTCATTCTCTCTCTCTTGTTCCCCACATTCCAAAATAGCTTAAAAACAAATTATGAAGATTCCCAATATTTCTGTTTTGACAGATTTTGGCAGTTTTCATTAGCTGAGATCTCAGTGGAATGGAACAATACTTTTCTTCAAACATCAGGATTTTCATTAAAATGGGAACATTTAATTTGAAATATTCCATTCTCAGAACTAATCTAACTAAAGAAAGAGGCATGGTTTAAAGAAACATTCAAAACATGAAAGTGTGAAAATGAAAAGGAACAACAAAATCAAGCTCTCACTGGTTACTGGAATGCTTTCCTTAAATTTCTGAGAGGTGACAAAAATCTATTAAAAATATTCCAGGCATAACATTTGATTTGGCCTCACTAACTTTGCAGAAGTGACCGGTGGGAAGGGACACACACACTCTAGGGGCTTTCCTGTCCTGCAGAGCACCCCAGGCTGGAGGCTGCTCAGCTCCTGCCAGCAGCAAACTCTTTCAAAGTGACGGGCTGTCCAAACAGCTGCTGCAGGCAGAGCTGCCGCCAGGCTTTGCTCTAGGCACCCGGTGAGGGCAGTGGCACGCAGCTCTGAGTGCCAATGCAGGCCACCATCGTAGCGAGGGAAGGGGACGGTGCGCTGGCCAAGGCTAATTTGGGAGCCCCTGGGATGTTTCAGTGAATTCACACCTGTTACTAAAAAGAGTCAGAAGAGGCCAGCGTGCCTCTGACATCGCCAAATTGAGGGTAGGAATAAAAGAAGTAAAAGACAACATGAGGAAGGAATCTGGCGAGCATAACTGCTGACCTCAGCCTGTAGATGCAAGCTTTCCAAGAAGATGAATGGGCTTAGGTTCACACTTACAGTGAATGTTGCTGCTCACACTAAATCCATTAGAGTAAAAGTCTCTGCAAATACAGTTCTGAGCAGTTTGATGAATGACAGGTCTCATTAGGAGAGGGAATGATATGCACCAAAATATGCCCTTAAGACAAAGGTGGCCCACTGCACATTGGTCCACTGTTTCAGTAATGATACAGCCAGCAGGTTAAGCAAAGGGACTGCACATCTCTATTTACTATTTATAAGGCCACTTCTGGAGCACTGTGTCCAGTTTTGGGCTCCCCAGGATAAGATACCGACATCCTGAAGCAAGTCCAGCACAGAGCCACCAAGATGGTTGGGGGGCTAGAAGTATAGGTAGAGGCCAATGGAGTAGCATCTGTCCAGTCTGGAGAAGAGAAGCTCATGGGAAACTTCACAGGTGCTTGGCCCACAGACAGGAGGATGCCAAGAAGATGGAGCCAGATTCTTCCCAAAGGTGCAGGCTGACAGTGCAAAAAGCAACAGGCACAAGTTGTGACATGGGAAGTATTTATTAGTTACAAGGATAATTTTTTTTACCATATGGGTGGACAACTTGAAACAGAAGCCCAGAAAGGTTGCGAGATTCCCATCCCTAGCAAATCTGATCAGACAAGAGCAATCTGAACTAATTGACCCTACTTGGAGCAGCAGTTTGCATCATATGATTCCAACCTAAATTATTCTACATTATAAAGCCAAATCCATCTCCTTCTATAATTTGACTGCTGGGAGGAATTGTATGACTTTGAAAAACCAACAACCCAGTGGTCAGTCTGAATTGCTCTTCTGTGTCACCTTTTAAGAAATTCTATTTTATACCTGTGGAAGCTGTTCTGTGGCAACCACTGGAGACAGCTATGCCTCTGCAAGGAAAGGTAGAACTGTGTAAGGAGCATGAATCCATTGCTGTGGGTAGCAGCAGGCAAACAAGTTTTTCTTTAGACGGTCCGCAGCAGAAGAAAAATAATGAATGTTTAAGGCTGTGCCCCCTCACAACAGATTTTTTGCCCTCCTGATAGTGAGGGAGGTTGAGCAATTGCTGCAATTGCCTGCTATTCTTTCCATGGGACAAGCTTTGTGTTATTCAAGCTGCCAAAAAAAAAATCTAAGGTGCAAAAGTGCAAAATCTAAATGCAATTATCCAATTATTATTATTGCTAATGTTGTCCTTATCACCACAACTGAAAGCCTTATATCTAGCCACAGTCTCAAGAAGTCTAAGGTTTCTGTCTGGGGAGAGCCCTAAGGGACGTAGAGGTTGGCAACTTTTATTCCACATTTCTGGCTGATGCAGAGTAATATGAACCAAAGAGACGGGCTTACAACAAAAGGAGAAAAATCAATCTAATCTGACTATGGCAGAGCTGCCTGGCACCACCATAATAAGAAAGATTTAAGACTCAGGCAGCCCAATTAAGATGTGCTGGCATTTTTTTTAACCAAATATTAGATCAATTTTTTCGCCCCCTGCATAGGATTTATTACACTTAGATCACCAAAGTGAGAAGAATCTCCTCCCTGTTTTCCTAATTTCCAATTTCTGTTTCCATTAGTCTCTTTTTACAGTGAAAAAAACCAACAACTGAGCTATTCTTTTTCAGATAATGAGTGCAACAGTGAAAGCTTCTCATTGACAGTGGAGTCATGACAGATGCCATGAAAAAGCATGTAACAGTCATGGCTTCAAAGACTTCAAGACATTGCAGGATTCTTATGTGACCAAAAATCTGTTTCAAGGGCAGTAACCATGTCTACAGTGTTGGGAAGTGGAGGATATTCCACCTTGCAGACTGAGGGGGAAATACCTTCCTGCTGCTGCTGGTCACAGACAGGCTCTTTTGGGAATACGGAGACCAGCAGCTGCCTTAGCAACACAAGAGTTCCACTGCCTTTACTAGCACCTCACTAATGATTTTTGTTGCTTTAGGGGTGACAGTCATTGATCCATCTCTATATGGTGCTCCCTTATTACAGCAACTCAAGCGTTTCCAGAGCAATTCTGCAGAGCAGTCATTTGAGAAATACAGGTTGTAAGGCCACGACAGTTGCAGGCCAAGACCAGAGCAAAGTGCTCTCATGCAGCACTGCTACCATCACCAAAGATGAGTTTTCCCTGTGAATAGCAGTGTGGGACAGAGCAGGGAGGAGAGTCAAGGGTTGACATCATTCATGGGGAGACAGGGCATCGAAGCACCTAGTTCAGAACAAGCCTGAGCCAGCCCTCCATAACTTCCCTCCTCTAGCTATTTCTCTGTCAAACAACTGATTTCATCCGTCATTCAAATTTTACACTGAAATTGTGCCATTTTAATAGGTAGTAGTGAGGAATAATGAAGCAAAGGCAAAGATTTTACTCTTTCAAAAGCCAGATATTTCAAAATAGATTCCATGCTCAATTTCCATCTTACAAATGAATTAGAAACAGTTGAATAAGAGGTGCTTGTCTGTGCCCCAGAATAGCTTATTCTATAACTGTACTCATACTTCCCTCTAAGGGAAATTTCCCCTCAGGATTCAAAATAAAAGAGGCACAAAAGGATTTTAAAAGCCTTATAAATTAGTCAAACTCGAGGACAGTTTGGTTTTAGGACACAAAGCCCAGGACTAAGTCTTGCTACATCTATCTTCCTACCCTCGGAGAAGATATAAAATGCTCGTAGAGACTTCAAAAGCTATCAGTAATAGCTGATCAGTTACTGATCAGCTGATCAGAGACTTCAAAAGCTATCAGTTCCAGTGCAGAAAACCTCCTACCAGTGTGTTTCTTACAGATCTTGAGCCTCCTCCAAAGTGCCCCCAGATCTGTGAAGATCCCACTGTCTGGTGGCCTTTGAATAGAACCCTGAAAGGATGAATTGAGCTGCAGGTACCTGAGAGTTCTCTAATGACCCCACTGAGGAGGCACTTAGAACTCTAGCTAAAAGCCAAATGTAAGATTAGAAGCTAGTAAAGGTATACAATCTTGACAAAGTACCCATATTTGAAACTTTATCTAAGAAAAGGGGACATTTGGGAAGACTCCATGGCTACTGAAGAAAGGGCGTAGCCAGGGTATCTTTCTGTTCAGATGTGGAAGTAGACCTGCAGTCACTCTGCTCTCTGCAGTCACTGTTCTACAAAGACAGCCCAGAACAAACCTTCAATATTTCATCATACAAACCATTCAAGGCAAATACAACTGCTGCTATATACTAAAATACCCAGTCCATGAAAATAAACCTTGCTCTATCTCTCTTCCTGATCCGGATGTACTCAGTTGACGACCTCCTACCATGATTTCCATCTGTCATACCTAGTGCTTACTTTGCCAAAAGAAAAAAAAAGCCCAAATCTCACCAGGGATAAGGAGCCCATGGCAAATATGTGCTACTGTTTTCATTTAAAAATATATCTGAACTAGAATATAGAGCTAGGGATGCTTGCAAACACAAATGGATCTTCAGGCCAATCCCCTGACTTTATGCTAGCCAAGAGAGAGATCAGATCTCCCTGAATCAATAAAAAATCACATCAAACAGATCAGAAGAAAGCTGACAGCAAAAGAAAAAACCCCATGATTTCCTCTGGAAATCTCATCTCCTCAATTCCTTGGAAGAAGCAAGGAGACCGCTCGATCACCAAGTCCTGTTTATATTATGAGATCTGGGAATTGTCATTGTAGCTTTGTCATATTCCCCTCCTCCTCTTTCTTTTTCTTTCTTTTTTTAATATATCATTTTTAAGAACAAGCCAATGGGCCAGATAATCTGAGCGTTTCAAAGTGGTCTTCTGGATGATAATGTAACTCTTGGAGCCTTACAGACCAATCTGTGTTGCTGAAAAGACAGCAGCCGAGTGTCACTAATGTCTACAAGGCAAACAAAAGACATTGCACAGAAAGCAATAAATAATCACAGCGATTTCTATCCAACACTTGTACAGAACCTTCTACCTGAAAACTGCAGAAGAGTCAGCAAGTAACAGGCACATCTGGTGTCCCATTCCCATCTTCAACTGGTTTTGATTTCTGGCTTTAAGCAGTGCACTGCAACATAGCAACTCATGCAGAGGTCACACAAAATGGCCACATTCATCCCTTGGGGCTCCAAGCAACAATGAAAAGCTTCAACAACACAGTATCGGCAGTCGAGCTAGATGTGAATGATTATATGTCCATCTGCAGCAAGTCGAAAGGGGATATGTGTGAGTGGAGAGCACTAGTGTGAGGCTAGAGAGGGATTGCAGCAGCCCAGAGGAATTGGCATCCAGAGGTCATTTAGGCATAGGTGAGGAATGACGTCTTTAATTTACTACAGCAAATCTTACCTATTAGTGTGGTTAGAATCTATATGTAACAACTGGATGAAAATGTAAACAAAATATGAATATATAAACAAAAGTTAAGTTGTTGTGTCTGTCTGTGTATGTGAGAGACCTGCTGAGCTCAGCTGGCTCATGGCATGCACCGTTTCTTCTGCTAAGCTCAGCACTTATTTGTGGCAGGCCTACCTTAGAGCCCCCAAACTTTGAAAAATGAAGACAAAGCAGAAGGTAATGCCCCAAAAAAACAAAGCAAATAAATATTCTGTGTTCTTTGGCCTGAATATGAACCACTGCTTTGAGCATGTGATTGACACATGAGAGAGCTTGCTCGGTACATCGGCATCGTAACGGGATCTCTGCTCCCTTGTCGCTCGCCGCTCGCACAAAGGCGAAGGGCTTGGGGGCTCAGCAAGGCAGCAGTCCCAATACGAGAAGAAAGGCTCAAATCATCATTCTCTTCAAGCTGAGCTTCCTAGCACCGGTTTGCCTCTCAGCAGTAAACTTAAAAGACACAGAGAGGAGGGCGACCCAGTTTTCACTGAGGCAGCCCAGCACTAAGCTCCCTCCTTACAGCTGAGCCCCTCAGAAGAGCAAGGAGAGGCAACAGATGAGAGCTCTCCCACAGGAACGGGGGACACCTGGGACCCCGCAGTGGTCCAGGACATCCCACACAGCCTGGAGTGACACAGACATGTGATTAGCCTGGACAGCATGTTCTTCATGGTCCATAGGAGCTGTAGGATTAGGATTGCTCCATAGGGGCTCTGCTGATGTAAGGACAGAGGACACAAAGACTTTG
>JAUBOD010000279.1:3632612-3647386 GCA_032353885.1 Nothura maculosa | reverse complement strand
GGAGGTGGCATCAACTTCGTTACAAACTCTAATCAGTCAAAGCAGGGTTGTAACCTTGCTGCTGTCGGCAGCGGCAGTTCGGAAGAATTATTCTGTCATTTCTGCAGACAGCTTCGTGCGAAGGCAAAGCTGGAAAAACAGCTGACGCGGCGCCCAGGGTGGCACCCATGCCACAGTCGGGCCAGGGCTCGCAGCTCCCTTTGCTGTCCCACTTTCTCATCTCAAAGTTTTAAGTCCTACAGTGCTGTGTATCGAGGAGAAATCTTGGCCATCAAAGTCAGGAAGCCTGATCTCGGTGCCCTGCAGGTCTCCTGTGTGGCCCCTTTTGAGGCAGGAGCTAATGCCAAGTGGCCACTGAAGGAAACCCGATGAACAACAAAGCTGTGATGAAACCCTATTGCGGGCAGGTAACCGGTGTATCCGGTGTCCCCCATACACCATACTCCTTGTGGCAGGAGCCTTGGCCATGGTGTGGGTGGACAACATGTGATCCATGAGGCAAAATGGGTGGACAACATGTGATCCATGAGGCAAAATGGCCTTAGCTCTTGGGCTGCTGGGCCTCTGTGACCTTCAGCATCTTGCCCACTGAGTGGAAATAAGATGATCTATAGAGGAGTAAGTAGAGTTTTGAAATACACTGTTGTTTTGGTGGCAGGACTAGCCAAAGGCCACTTTTTTCAGATAGAGATTCCCCCTCTGCCACCACCAGTTGTGTGGAATCCCCTTCATCCTCTTCACAGCCGTGGGGACTCGGCAGGACTTGAGAGACAAACCTCGAGGTTTCCATTTGACCGTGACACTCTTTCTTAAGCAGACGAATCATTCCTGTTATACTTTTAATTAACTTAAAATGAATTATTTCAGTCTCTTAATATTCCTGCTGATTTAAAAATAAAAAAAAAAATCCAATTAATGTTCAGCTAAGTAGCTCCAAAGACTCCCCAGCTCTTGTCTATCCGGAAGGGATTCAATTAAAATGAGACACTAGTCAAAACGGCAAACCACAGTCATTTTGAAAGGCACTGTGCAATAGATATGTGAGCACATACAAACCGCACAATTACAGGATAAATCATGCATCGCTGGTAAGCCTAAAGCCAAAAACTCACTCACTCCAAGCGCAGCCTCGTCTCTCAACCAAATGTATATTGCAAATTTACAGTGAATAATAAAAGTCATATTCCCTTTTGCAGGAGAAAGTATAGCCATGGGGTATTCAAAATGTGTGTAATTTAGACTGTAATATATAGCAGGGACGTACTCACAGGAAAGCCCAAGGACTCTGCTAACTCTCGAGCACAGGGATCTCAGAGCCAACACAGACACCAGCTGGTGAGCCCATAGGACACAGGACTGCCCAAGCACATCCGTCCCTTCCGCTTCCAGATCCGCACAGGGTACTGGCAACCTCTTCGAGAGTCTCTGCAACAGTGGTACATTTTAAGTTGGAATCCTGAAATATGTTTCTGTTAGTGATCACATACCTTCAGGGAGCATTACTAGGTATCTCTGCTGCTCTTGCATGCACCCATCAGTAGCTAAAGTCTTTTGTTTAAATTCAATTTACTTCCTTCAAAAATCCTAAATTTTCCATCCTAGCTCTGAAAGGGCTCTATTGAACTCTGGAAATTAAACAGGTATTAATAAATCACTGTTGAGTGGGAGCCTAAATGAAAAACTGAGACAGGCCAACATTTTAGATTATAGTTTTTTAAATGAGCTCTAACTCAAACATAATTCAGCTGAGCTTCTTGACTTCTGCAGAAAATTATCCTCCTCCCTCCCCACCCCTTGCCTCCTGTCAAAGGAACTTTCCCTAACCAAAGCAGCAGGAACACTGTGTACTTCATCTGAGCACAGCAAGGTAATAATGTTTCAAAGGGACTTCAGTGTTTTTTAGCCTCGTCTTATTGCCTTTGTAATGAAAACTCCCAATCACCTCCTCTCTGCAAAGTCAAATTTCCGCAGTAAAAAAAAAAGAAAAAAGTAACAGAAAAAAAGAAGTGAAATACTTGAGTGCCACTTGTTTGTGGCAACCCATTGGAGGTGGCTGTTCTTGGTATGCTACAAAAGGGTATCCATGGGGCTGGTGATACACCAGTGCAAAGGGACAACCGGGCAACTCTGTGACCAGCAGTGACCATGGATACCTGCTCTGGCTGCAGCCCAGAAACACTTCAGTCTCTGGGGCAGGGAAATTCTATTTAATCCTGCACTGCTTTCTGGGTCTGCTGTGGATCTGCAGAGCAAAGGACTCTTTCTGTGCAAGCTGCTGGACGTCCAGCATATTTTGCACATGCATCATGATCCATGAGCTTTAAAGTTCCTCTGCCTCTGTCATTTTGTGGGAGAGAAAATCTCCTTTATACTAAAATTTGCACAGGAAAGCTCCCAAGAGATGCTTTTGTCCTAAGGTTTCTGCAGTCCTTCCTCCCTTCACAGCATCTGTGAAATGAACAGAAAAAAATGGCAAGATCTTTATATTCCCATTTGTACATTGCTTCAGGGGTGAAACGCAAGCATGGCCTGTTCTGAAAAAATGAGAAAAACACAGGCTTGAGTATTTCCATCAGGGAAGAAGAAAGAGAAATGATAACTACCAAGCATAGTAAAAATACCTTTGCTTTTCTGTCTGGTTCCAGCCAAGAGGTGAGGAGAGAGGCAGCAGAAGTGCAGCAGTTTCCATGAGAAAGCTTTCCCAGCTCCAGCCATCACACTGCAGCTCCTGAGGGGCTGCAGTCATGTTTTGATGGGAATGCTGGAGAAGCAATGAAGTACTACAGGTGCTAACAGCTGGTGTATGTCTTTCTAAACATGCTGCTATCAGGAAAAAAATAGTAGAGTAATAAGAAAATGCAGTTTTTCACCTGTAAGAAACAAGTTATCTGAGCCTGGAGAGAGTGCTCGAGAAAAGGAGGACAGAGGTGTCTAAAGCAGTTTGCACATCCCTCAACAAGATCCTAAGTGGTAAACTATCCTTATTTTCACTTTGTGAAACTGACTTCACATGATGCCACCCACTGCAGACAGACAACATGCATCACTGTGGGTTGTCATTTTTGTGTACGGAATTAAAAGTTTCTATATACATATATGTTATATATATATATATGTTGCTTACGACTACCTCCTAACTCCTGCCTGTAGCAGATTTGTTCAAGGGTAATGTATCATCATTTATTAAGTACTTGACATATACTAGTTGACCGAGCTTTTCTTCCTAACACATAGCCAATGTGCAAATAACAAATGGAAAAGCCTTATCTGCTTTCCACACCCATATTGCCTCTTCACTTCTGTTGACCTTCTTTTTGGTCTGCTAGGTTTCCTTCTTCCATGACTGAGCATTAATCTTGCATTATAGTGCCTCCCTGAATTACCTGTTGGAGATGGGAGATGTTCTTCAAGTTACAGATCCCCATACAGCCAGGCATTTCTTCATCCAGAGGATACGTTGGTTTAGGCTTTGAATGTGGAATGGCTGTCCCTCATAATGTATCTTTAATATATGCTATCTTACATTTTTTTTCCATATAGCAATTTGGAGTGAGGTTCAGCAGAGCTGTAAAAGAAGGTAACAAGGAAGTGAATCCCAAGTATCTGAAGCCAGTGCCTGGGAGTTTCCTAACGTCTCTGCTCAAACTTCCAATTAGTTTAGCTAACAGATGGCTCCAGCCTGTAGCAGGGACCACAGGCGTAAGGGTCCTCCTCAAACAGAGGAAAGGTTTCACACAAGTCCTTTGGTTAGCCTGGACAATTGCTGGACATGGGTTAGTTGGACAAATTATCCTCCAGGGCACAACAGGATGACACAACAAAAGTCATGTACATGCTCAACAAGCAGTTTGCAGTTCATCAACAGGTAAATTACTCACTGATGCAATACAGTAAAAAAAAACTTCATTTAACAAAGAAATGTTAAAACTTTGCTCTTGCTCTAAAACTGACTTGCCACATGTCATCATAAACATATATAAAAGGAAAAGGCATCAAGTAAGTTACACTTTGTAAAATTGCATTCTAAGCTCAACCACATATGATGTCAAACATTATTTTTCTGGCATATGTCTTTCTATGCATGATTCTCTGGTTATATGAAAAAAAAAATAGAGATCTGGGAAAACAATCTCCCGTATTACAGCCCTTCTCCCTTCTCTGTTACAGGAATGACGTGTCAAGCTCGAAGTTCTTACGTCACCAGTGAGATCCTGTGGGGTTATCGCTTCACCCCTGTCCTCACACTGGAGGACGGATTTTATGAAGTTGATTATAACAGTTTTCACGAAACATATGAGACCAACACACCAGTTTACAGTGCCAAAGAACTGGCAGAGATGGCCAGCCGAGCAGAACTGCCCCTCACGTGGTCTGTTTCCAGCAAGTTAGACCAGCATGCTGAACTAGAAACTGAAGAGGAGGAAAAGAGCCAGGAAGACCAAAATGAAAGAAATGGTGATGTGGCAAACTTAGAGAATGAGTCCAAAGTTTAGAAAGACCAAAGGGATGAGGGCCATGCATCCTTCTTCCTCTTCTCCCTCTTTTTTTTTCTGTCCCTCCCACAAACTTTTTTCCTTCCTTGTAATTCTTAATTCTAGGAAAATAAATATTTAAGATGTGAAATATCTACCTGGCCAATTTAAAAGCAAGAGATTCATAGACTAAGCAAACAGGTAGGTTAAAGCTGCAATACCCATTACTTAAAATGGTATCTCTGGTCCCCACTCTGGTAACAACTACCAACTTGTTCTGCCTATGTCTGATTTGTTTAAATGAACAAATAAAAGCATCTGGCACATATAATTGGGATATTACAAGGAAAGACTCGTTCATGCTCGTCAAAGAAATGGGCCTTGGCTCCAGCTCTTAAAAATTTCCAGACATTTTGATAAACTGGAAGACAAGACTCCATGAAAATGGACATTGCAGCTTTACAGCAAAGGTGAGCAGAGGATTCTGCAACCCAACAAGATCCTGTACATATGCCTTATGTAATGACTTTCTCTTTACATTTAGTAATAAAGACAGCATGTATAAAAGTACTGTAGTAAAGAACTTCTAAATAATGTACATAGATGTGTAATTAATGTAGGTTTAGAAACAGAATGCTAGAAATATTGGGATGCAAAAAAAAAAACCCCACCATTTAAGTAGGCACTTCTGTTCTAATAATTGGAGTGTAATATTGATTTTCTCCCCTTATATCTTAGCTCTTCTAGTGTGTGACATTTTCTTCAGTGTACCAGACTGGCAGCTATTTAGAGTACCTCACTGTTTCCCAAACAGATCATTTTATTGACTCTAAAAAGCCATAAGTCTGGGAGAGGGCAGGGTAGAGAATTTGTAAAATAATTACTGAAAATACTGTGAAATTGTTTACAAATAAGGCAAACTATTCCTGAGTATTTCTTCAGCAGTTCAACCTACATTTATACTGTGGCAAACTCATGGCAAACAAGAATGCCCTGTATACACTTAACCTATCAAGCATGTTTCATGTTGAGGTATTATCGTTTTATGTGCAACACCTAAGGAAACTTCTCCCTTCTCCCCACTCAAACCGTTGGGTTAAAAGCATGTGGTTTGCTACACAGACAACACAAGCCATTGAAAAATAAATGTTGCATTGTGGTAAGTAGACTTTATCTACTCCGCTGGGAAAGAAATGGCTGGATTTCATCTGAACCTGTAACCAGTGAAAGTCTTTTTTTGGTGACACTGGTACTTTTTTGGTCCTGACGAGTCAAAAACATGTGGCATCCAGCCAGGTTTCCCAGTTAAACATGCAGCTCCTGCCATCCTTACTCA
This sequence comes from Nothura maculosa, assembly GCA_032353885.1. Lineage (NCBI taxonomy): Eukaryota > Metazoa > Chordata > Aves > Tinamiformes > Tinamidae > Nothura > Nothura maculosa. Next base: position 3,641,578 of record JAUBOD010000279.1, on the reverse strand, counting down.
GGAGAGAGGCTCCCTAGCTACTTCAGACTAGCTCCCTGGCTGTTGTAAATCATTGCATATCCTGCAAACGTAACAACTTTAAAACTAACAGGGCAGTGGCAGTTTACATTGCAGACACCACAAAACTTGCATTTGAAGGGCAGCAGGTTTGTATTGTAGTAACTTCACAGCCACACTCTGTATGGTGCTGCTCACACAGTGCAGCATTGCCCAGTGCTAAGGACTGCTCGGTGAGGCCCAGCACATGTAAAATACTACCTGCTCCAGGGGGACTGCGTTGCTCACTGTGGGCTTTGCACAGTGGGGCCGTGAGGAACAACGTTTCTGTCAGCAAAGGCCATCGAGCTGCAGCCTTAATTTTGTTTTATGCCTGCCTAATTCAGAAAGGAAGAATACACTGAAGAGAAGCCTATGTATTTTTGTACAGAAACATTTATGTTAAAATAGAAGAGAAAGAAAAAACAAGAAAAAACAACCTCAGGAGACACTTAGTGGGCAGTTTTGCACTGTGATATAGCTTCCACATGAATTTCACACCTATTTTGTATCCTTTGCTCAGACAACGGCCCCTTGTTGATTTTCGCTGAGTGTGGGTGCTCAGGGCGGGTTCTGCAGCTCCTCTGTGGTAAATGTGGAGGTAGGAAGTGCAGAGGGCAAGAGGCTGGTGCGCCGGGGCCTGGCACCTTGACCTGGCTGAAAGGGTCTTCTGCAGATGACAGCAGCAGTGCAGATGATGGGGTTGGGCTCCCTCCATCATGGTGGTTCATTTTAGCCATGAAGTAAAGGTTCTACCTACATGTAACTTTTGTGAAGTGGAACCTGTTGGGCTACACATCCTTAGATACAGTCTGATATCCTTCTGGTCTGGTCTTCTGGTGGTCTTCATCAGAGGTGGCCAAAGGCTCATACACCACAACACATCCATGAGGCTACTTGTGCTACCCGAAGGGGCAAGGAGGATTTTTTAAGGGAAGAGTCATTCCAGAGCCCCTTGGGATGACGGAGCCCTATGCCAGAGAGCCCACGGACAGTACTCGGCCAGGAATGGGGAAACCCACACGTGGCGATGTGTCATCTCAGTAAAAAGTGCGGGAGCTGAAAGCAAAAAGGTTCCTCTGAGGATAAATATGCTTTTTGCTCTTGCCATTTCCTGGGCCACTCTATAACCCATTGCTGCAGCTTAACAAAAGTTGATGTTAATGGAAACAGCAGCTCAGGGGCCTAACTAAACTTTTTTGTGTCCTTTAGCACAAAAAAATAGACTTCACGCCAGTGGGGCATGTGCATGTGTAAGCTATATTTTTGCAAATATGGCACTTCAAGCTTAAGGTGTGTGTATTTGTCTCTTTCTTTCTCTCTCCCCCCTGTATTTTATTGTCTTTAGTATTAATGTAGTATGGACTGTAAAGTTTATGAAATCTCATTTTTGTAACATAAGCTTAAAAACAAATAGAAGCCTCCAGAGCTTTCAACAGGGAGCTTCACATAACCTTTGTACTAGAATGTCCCTATCAAACACCTCTATTTTTCTACAATGATTGATTAAGCAGTTTAACAATGTATTTTGTGTCAAATGATTTCGATTGAACTGGTAAAAAGACAATTAAGAATTGAATGTTATTAATTAACAATGGATTTTCAAGCCGTATATACTGAGTGGTGTGTTCATTATTAGAGCAAATATCCTCTCTTGAAAGCTTCATCCCCTAGTCCTAACCAATATACTTCCTAACCAATATACAGGCATGTTGTTGGTAAATCACCTTTAGGGAACATAAATAATGTAATATCTTATATAATTGACTACATAATTAATCAAGATCCTTACAGCCCTGTACATTTCACTAGTATATTTTGTCTTTAGTCTTTCTTTTTTAGTCTTTAGTCTTTTTCTCAGAGTATCTTGGGATTTTCAGGAGCAAAAGAATTTTGAGACATAATGAGATAATGAGAGCTTGCGGTAATCCCTTGCAGTGCTCATTTAATTCTTCTTTAATGGATAGAAATGCCGCAAAGATGCTTTTTCTGGTTATGGTTATGCAATCCTTTCCCAATCCTCCAGTTTCTAAACCAGATCTTTCCGATGGTGCTGGTTTACATTGTCATAATGCTTTTAATGGAGAAATTCAAATATGTAGCAGGTGAGAATTTGACTTTCTGCAAAAGCTCCAACTTCTGGCTACTTAGGAATAAATATCATATTTACAGCATTCAGATTATTTCAAAATATTTTGGAATTTAAATTAATTTTGAAATTTAATTTTAAAAAATTATTTTTAAAAAAATTAACATCGCAAAAATTGTCTTATGTTTATCTAATAGTTTGGATCTAGAACTTTATCTTACAAAACTATAGATGTTGGCACTGACATGAGTAATCCTAATAAATTTAGTTCTTTAGATCACAGTCACATATTTGGTTTTATGAAAGGCCTTTATGCAAGCTGAAGGTATCTACACCTGCCTCATCCATAGACGTGAATTGTTCAGCCCTGCTTCAGAGGTCTACACATCTCCTATAATGTGGAAGAAGCAAGAGGTGCTGGAGGAGGGTCCCCAGCAAGCAGCTGCTGAACCAGGTGGACCAATAGGCTTGCAAAAATGCAAGATGGATGGTTTTGCAGGTAACTTTAAGACAGGTTTTGTCTTTATGTATCCCATGCTGATATGCAGGGTTGCCCAATTAGCCTGGCAACTCCCATATTCCTCCACTGGAGTTAAATATATTCTGACCTTTCAAAAGCCGGGAAGGAATTTCTCTTCTCTTTTCAACCACAAGGTAGAAATACCAACTTGCTCAATTGCGTGGTAATTACACTACATTTGAGGAGATGGGAGGCCTTGTACCTAGTCCTTTCTTCAGCTCAAGGAGGTTCAAGGTCACATCCCACTTCCTCCAAGATATTAATCCAGCCATAGCAGTAAAAACAGGGCCCCAACCATTACGCTCAAGTCAGACAAGCTCTTGAATTTTCCCACTTACTCCAAGAAATTTTAAATCCTTTCCTTAGAAGGAACTCATTTTTGACAGAAGAACGGAAAATTCCTTGTTTCTTCCACCCATAACTGTCTAAAACCTACTGATGGGGTCATTTCCTTGCTACATGGCAGTTGCACCAGCTACAACATTTCTGATGCTGAGAAAGACAGATTTCATGTTTCTCACATCCTGGACAAGCACTTTCATCAGTCAGCTTCAAGAGTGTATCAATCAGGTCTTTTGCTTATGTTTCTGAATCAAAGTAGTCACCACGTCTCCTAAGAAGCTAAATTCTGTAAGGTTTGGGCTTGATGTGCTCTGAACAAATCTGCCAAAGCAGATGACATGGACAATGTATTCTATTCTTTTCTGACAGACAGAAGTGGTTTCTATGTCTTACAAGTTTTGTAGATTTGAATATAAGCAAAATTTACACTACTTGCCTCAAATATTTATCACAGATGTGGATTGGAGCATAACTTCCCCATATAGCCATTGGAGAGTCAGTCAACACAGGGTGGGACATTTCTGAGTATTTAAAGGCAGAAATTCTGGAAGTGAAACAATACCAACTTCTTACTATTACTCTACTTTCCATCTATCAAAACACCTATGTTCTCAAAATATTGACCACCTTAACAATGACTTCACCTTGTTGGGATACTATGTAGGCTATAAATTGGGCAAGGTAAAACAACAGAAGTTGCTTTACATTTTGCTCTTGATGCTTCTACAGCATTCACTTGTAAAGCACACATAGATTTGGGCTTTGTGCTGTAAATAATTCATAAAGACAAGATCTGAAAGCTATTTATTATTCATATTAAATGATGCTTTTTAATACTTCTTGAGTGAATTTTCCACTTCTTGTATGTGGCTTTGCGGCGGAGGGGCGGGGAAGGAGGGGGAGTTGTTAGACATTTAGGAAAACTGTTTTATTCTTTGTATTTAGTTCAACACCATTTTGGCCCTCATTTTTTCAACTTCCCTGAATTTCTAGAAATTATGATGTAGTGGTAACTTCAGTGTTATGGAGCATATTCTGACATTTTCCCTTCTTCTAGTTGTTTATTATTTACCAGTACTCCAATACACTTTCATGTTGGCAGACTACAGACATCATGCCAAGAGACCATCTTCCAAGAAGATCTAAATATCCTGCTCACATCAGGATCTCACATCTTAACTGTGAAATATGTCCCCTGTTTTAAGTAAATTTACAAGTGCAAACTGCATTTCCTCCCTCATCCTCACTAAACTGAGTATTATCTGAAAAGAGGTGGTGAACCCAAACTGTGAGAATTTTAAATCATGAGAATGAATCTTTTTCAGGTCATGATGAATTTTACTTCCTTTTGACAAAAACAATTGACCAATACGGACAGGAGTCCAGAGCTACCTTCCTATGTTTCTGTTTGTGATTTTCAGAACTGTTGAACATGTAACAGCTGTTACTAAAATCAGTGGGAATTAGCAGCCATTCTCCACCAAAGAGACCATCTGCTGAGGTCAATAAGGAAGAATTTTGTGCTCCTTTTTCTCAAATTTTTAAAATTCCCTTAGAGAGGTGATTAAATCAGGCTTCCAGCACACTGAAAAGCCATCCATGTCAAATACATGCTAAAGTTGTAAAGAAGCCAAGGCAGAACATTTACACACTTGAGGTTTTAGGCGCTCATTTTCATGTACGTAGACACTAGGGAACACTGGAGGCGCTGGCAAATGTGCCAGAGACATTGCCAGAGGAGAGGTTCAGCTCTCTCAAAGCAACTTACCTGATGTTGGGGCTAAAGCACAGAAAAATAAGATAACCCACTTTCTAATTAAGAGGTAAAATGGCTGATAATGGATACACATGATCCCTGGGAAGGAAAAGGAAGGAATTCAAATAAGTATGTAAAACATATAGATGAAGCCAAACAAAAGTTGGCAGCATCAGCGAAATCAAGAGTTCAATGGTAAGCAGGTATTGATAGCCTTTAAAAATGCAAAAACAAAAATTGTTATACATGTTTCATTTCCCTGACATTCAGAAAATTGTTATAATAAATATAAGGAAACAAAGCATAATCAAATCATCACTTGAAAAATCTAGTGTTTAAATCATCTTTTTTTTTCCTGAAAGATGTGTTACAGTCATACTAACAAGCAACGGTACTGCTTACAAACAGATTGAATTTGAAAGAAAAGGAGAAAATGCTCTTGTTAAAATATCACCATGCACCTTCAATTTAGGGCCTTTGTCCCCTAATGGCAAGTAAGAAATTAGGTGCCTATTCCTACCTACACTACTGAACAGCTTTTATCCCTTGAGAGACATGAATTACATGAATTCAAAATGAATATAATGAAAAATCTCAGCAAGATCACCTAACATCATAACTAATAAATGTAAAAGGAGTCAAACCTGCTTAGCTTCAATTCCCAGAGAAGAAACAACTTCTAATCTAAATCAAAAAGGAAACAAAGACAGAAGAAGGAAAAACACTTTTTTTCTTGAGAAAATGCAGAGAAAAATGAAGCTTTATCTCGTTAACTTATGTCAGAATTTTATTTTTCAAACAGTATTTGCTCTCTTTTTGTAGCAACACTCTAATTTGCTGAATTGTTGCATGCCCATAAAAATATAACATTTTAGAAGGAACTCAAGTTTCATAAAGAGATAATTTAGATTGTTGTTTCTATATTAAATACTGAGTAATCTGTGGATTAGTACTGGTAATTACTACTCCATCAATATAATGAACTGCTTCAGAGAAAAGATAAACAAAAAATAAAACACACCACTTAACAAATCTGAAGGAAACATTAGCAAAGTAGTATAATGAAGCATGTTGATGTTACAACAAAATGCTCAGTTCTACTGGAGCCTTTCTTGATAGATGTTGAAATATCTATTTTTGCCCATTTTTGCAAATAATGAACAAATTCACACCATCAAATTAATGTCATTTTACCTAGAGTAAAAATGAAAAGATATTAATTCTTTTTTAAACACACTGCAGGGGATGTCTAATAGTTCAGGAATCTGCCACCAAACTCAGTCATAGAATATGAGTCAGTCCCAGCTCCGATTACAGCTAAAATTGAACTATTTTCTGTATGACATTCTGAGCATTTTCATAAAAAGAGACTTGTGAAATGTTTGAACTGAAATGTCAAGAACCAACACAGGACTTGGGAAATGTAGGCTGAAGTTCCTCCTGCAACTGCCTCAGACTCAGTTTTTTAATCTCAGATCCTCTGAAATAAGGACTTACAAATGCTTAAACCATATCCCCTGCCTCCTCTGGCAGCTTTCTAACCACCAGGTTATAAATTATCAGTCTGTTGCCATTTTTGAAGAGCTGCCCCTCCAAAAAATATCCACTTCAAAAATTCTGAGCAGATCTACTAACTTTGCAATGATATGCAAAGACTTCCTCTAATCACTGCTTAAAATTGGAGTGATGCCAATAGAGTCTCAGAGGCGTTTTCCACAGGTAATGAGTGTATAGAAGTGAGAGCAATGAATGACAGAGACAGCACTAGAAGTGGCAGCTTATGAGCAGTGAGAGAAGATGGGTTTGCGTGAACACAGCGATGGCCGGACTCGCGACTTCTAGAAATGGCTTTTTGGAGTCGCATCTGAAATCTCAAGGAAGCACCAAGAAACTGCTTATTTGTGTTCTGGCTCTTCTGAGATGAACGAGTCTTGGTCTCTGCTGTTACTGCTCTTCTCTATTCCCATCCATCTTTCATCCTGCTCTCAAGAAGAACAATAATTCAAAGCCAAGTGGCTTTTGAATGTGCATTTCCAAAATAGAAATAGAAAAAAAAAAACCCTCTTTTTCTCCAATGGACCTCCAAGCTAATCAGCATACTTTTTTAAAAAATAAAGGTAATTGTCCAATATTACTATATTGCTCTTCAAAAACAATGTGAGATGTCCTCCTTTCCCACAGAACAAGGTTGTGAATGTTGCAACTTTGGAGCACCTTTGAGAATGCTCCTATAAGTCGTCTCAGCACTAGCTAGGAATTTCTTGTCCAGATTTTTTTTTGATATTTCAAACAACCAATATCAAATAATCAAAGCTTTTCTTGGACACCTTGGATAGATAGAGCCTTCAAAAGAGTGAAAATTTTCCTCTCGGTTTGCTGGCCCTGTAGTCATCTGCAGTGCCAGCAGACATCTGGCTACCAAGCCTTCCAAGTTGCCTTACTGTTATGTATTATACATGACACTAAAGAAACTTCAAACGTTGACAGCAAAGGCCAAAGCAAACATTTTCAAAACTGTGTGCCTTAAAAAAAACCCCTAATGGTAGCAATCAACAATGGCCACTTAACACACTAACTTACTGTGTTTAGTAGGCACACAGCTTACTGTGTTTAGTAGGCACATTTTTTCAAAAAATTAATCAAAACTTTTAGAAACTGGTTTGTCTGTAGTAACAAATACCATTTCTTAAGATTCAAGTCTGCTCTAACATTCCCAGCAGAATAAGAAATAATAATAACAGATCTTCAGTCACATGATCTGGGTGTAAATTTCAGTCAGTTAAAAGTGAAATCTTTCTCCCACCTTCTCAGTTTAATATATATTTGTAACCCTCCAAAGCTTTTCACTCATCAGCAAAATGGGTGAAGATCCTTTTCAAAATTACTGCAAAACACAGTCCTCTGTTAGTCTATTCAAACAGCAAATAAAGATTGTCTACATTACTACTTAGGTTTCAGAGGTTGGTTATTATAAAATTATCTTAGCAAATTAGAAAAGATAAATTAAGCTAAAACACATAATCTGAACTCTAAGAATGATTGAGTAGAAAGGCACAGGAATCATCTTAGTAAACAAAAAGTAATCAGAAAAAAACTACTGTGGAAGGTGCAATCACCTACTTGCTCTGATAATAGTGCCTGTATCATTATTTTATCAGGGAAGAGGAGAAAATACGAGGCAGTTATGTGAAAGTAATAGCTGAGTTTATGAACCTGTATTTTAGTGCTTTTGTATTTCCCTAGAAACAACTTCAATGTGCCTGTGAAGCGATAATGGTGAAAGTATTATTAAGAAGGCATCCAAAATTCTTATTTTGACAAGCTAACTCTTACATAAAAATATACGAGAATTGTTTCAGAAGAATTATTTATCTACTTCAAAAAAAAATTCCACATTTGAAATATGAATAAAATATTCTGAAATAATAAATAGTTTTAGACATTGTCTTGAGTTCATTTGCTGGTGCTTAATCCACCTAGATAGCCATGTCCTATTAAAAAAAGGGCAAATTTTGTGTAGAAGGGCCTGCTGATACAAATTCAGAATTAAGACCTACTTTTCTTAATTCACAGCCAAGAATTCTAACTGTAAGATCCATAAGATGATTACAAAAAGTTATTTCTGCAAGCTTCATTACTATCACTAAGATACTTTAAATTAAACAAAAATCTAATCATTTAACAGGACAAGAGAATTAAGATATTTACTACAGCTTCTGTGTCTGTGGAGTTGTCCTCTGATTTATGTGGGAGAAGTGCTAATAAACTGCAAACACAGAAATTTAAAAAATATCTTTTACTAAGTAATGATCTGTGTCTCTGAGAAAATTTTAAGTTCTTTTTCCCCATGTGTGGTAAGGTCACACCTGGAGTACAGTGTGCAGTTCTGGGCTCCCCAGTATGAGAGAGACATGGAGCTTCTAAAAAGGGTCCAGCGGAGAGCAACAAAAATGACTGAGGGACTGGAACATCTATCATATGAGGAAAGACTAAGTTAACTGGGCCTGCTTAGAAGAGGCCAAGCTCCTCTCATTGGTGGCCAGTGACAGGACAAGGGGCAATGGGTACAAGTTGAAACACAGGCAGTTCCATCTCCATGTGAGGAAGAACTTCTTCCCCTGGCACAGGCTGCCCAGGGAGGCTGTAGAGTCTCCTTCTCTGGAGATCTTCCCAACCCGCCTGGATGCCGCCCTGTGCCCCATGCTCTGGGTGTCCCTGCTGGA
>JAUBOD010000279.1:3621400-3632206 GCA_032353885.1 Nothura maculosa | reverse complement strand
TGCTCTGGGTGTCCCTGCTGGAGCAGAAGGTTGGACTAGATGACCTCTGAGGTCCCTTCCAACCTCAACCATTCTGTGATTTTGTACTTCAATATTTGCAGTTTCCCAGCACTTTTTCTTCCATTATATCAAAATACATTCCTTTATATTTTATCTCAATGTTATGATATTGTATTATCACGTAATGAAGTATAAAAAGATTCCAAATTAAGTGATATTTTAAAATGTTTTATATTTAAGCAATTTTTAATGTAACAGAATTCAGTTTTCTCAATGACAACTCAGCTTTCTATTTTCTACCCAATTCCTTTTCTCACAAGTTATTTTGCTAGAGCAAATTCTGAATTCCCAATGCATCATGTCCCATGCCACAGAAAAAGCCCATGCACATTCATGACAACTCAACTTTATTTGATCACTCCTTTGAGAGTGAAATCAACTAAATCCCATCAAAGCCATCTAAATTTTGAGCAAGTGCCATAAAGAGATTCAGGGCAATCAAACTAATCTCCTTTAAATTATACCTTTACCTAGTTTAGATTAAATTTCTGAGTAGACAAACCCCAGTTATAAAACTGGAAAAAAACAGATAAATGTGAATAGAAAGAGGAACAATGCAACATTACTGTTAAGTGAGATAAGACTTCAATATTGGTGGACAATTCGGCTAGTCAGGATTAAGTTTTATGTAACTATTACAAAAAGTAGCAGCTGTAAAGAGGAAATGAAACCAATGCACAATGTCCTGGAGAGGGTCTAGGAGAGAGGATGGGACAGAAATGTGCCTAAGAGCAGGACAGGAGCCCTTACCAGGGGAAGTGCAAGAAGAGAACAAAAGTAGAAGTCTTTCCACTATGATGTTCTCCAAAGCTTTTTTTTTCCCCTTCTTTTTGCAAATATTTAGTTCACATTTCCTTAATGCATGGCAGAGGAGTGGGCCCCAAGGACAGCTTAATATCCCCTTCAAAAGAAATATTCAAATTGAGTGACTGGATTCAAATGCGTAACATAAATCACAAAAAAAATAGTAGGTAAGAACTTCATCCAATGAAGTGTGCTAAAACAAATGGAGAAGAAAAAAATAACCCTGGGAATATGAATCATTACCCACAACTGAGTTTTAATACATAGGCTTTTCTTAAGTGGGCAAATAACAGAAATTGGCTCCTATGGATTTGTTATGGAAACAAAGAAGAGGAAAAAGAGCATTATCCATAATTCAATCCCACGCTAGCAATAAAGAACTGAATATACGCAGATATAGTTTTGTATAATGCCAATAGATAACTCTCACATTACATTAGATAGCTTGTGTAAAAAGAAGTAAGGATAAAACAAAAACATGTGTTAAATCTTCCAAGAAAATTATTGCCTTGCACAAACCAAAGGAAACAGTTTTTTGTCACACAAATCAAGCACAAGAACCAAACCTCCAAACATAAGGTGTATTTTAGTAGTGTAAAATGCACCAATTACACTACTTGTGTTTTGATAAAATGTGCTGGAAGAAGACGAATGAGAGGATAGCATTTTCACCTCAAGGGTTAATTCTGTGAAATTTTAAAATGAAAATTGAAGGTATCATGATACCAGTTTGAGAGATGTTTAACCTGAAGCAAAGGAATGGAGCTGTGCACGTTGGCCGTGGGTGTGCACAAATATCTTTCCCAAATTAGACTCCCCAAACATCATAGGAGCTACTCAGCACATTGTAAGATTATCTTCAAGCCATTTGGTCTCGTAAGCGACAGATCATTGAATTCCACTTAGCATGGCAGGCAGTAAAGCTGTTATATTTACTCCTCATTGAACAATAATAACTAGGGCATGTGAGTTATTATAGGCATACCAGCCCAGTTCCAGGGATGCACTTCACCCTCTACCTTTATGGCATGAGAGTTGGGTAAGACCAAGGTGTCTCTGCAAGAGAGCGAGGTGATGCAGGAGAGGCCACATCGCCCTCCATGTGATGGCCGGGCACACATGGGACCAGTAGTCATGAGTCACAGTTGGCCACCGTGTCTCTGGGCTAACTGGCTTTGTTTGGAAGTTAACATAGCCAAAAAAAAATATCATCACTGATTTACAAAGTCTCTTTTGTTTCTCACTGGATAGATGCAAATACAAACACATTCATGTGAGATATTCCTTTGGACAGCTTGTTTGTGTTTTGCTTGCCTTCTGTCACGATAACACAGGCCATGAAACGTCATGATATCATTTAAATTTCTTGAGAGTTGAGGCTACTTGAAAACTGAAGATCCAAGGTGCATTCAGTGTTTGCTAGTCCTATACCAACAACTTAACAACAATTGATTAACAATTTAAGTATTTAATGACATCATATATTCTTTCAGTAATACTGAAAAACAATTTTTAAAAAATCCCCTAAAAGCTACAAATTAGGTCAGTGTTGCTCAAATATATACAGATACAGATTCATTTAATTTTTACTCTGAAGAAAGGAGGGAGCTATCAGTAAGCTCTTCACTTATGGAAAAAAATATTACCACTCAGCTAAGCCTGCAACTTACATTTTCTGCTTAGTCTGTGCTATTTCTGTTTAATATATTTTTGTTTAGTAACTAAAAAAAAAAAGAAAAATAGTTCCTCCCCATTTAAAATGATAATTGTGTCAGAACAGAAGCTGAATGACATGGCTTTTTTTTTCCAGCTAGCCTGAATTCCTTGCTTTCTTGAAGCTTTATCTACTTTCCTCTTATCACATTCCACTCCTGACTGATGTGTACAAGTGTTTCTGCTTTCTGTGCTACATCGAATGCAGTCTTCCTAAAGTCATCCTATACAGCAGTGGAGCTATTTCTGCAACATTTTTCCTCTGGCCTGGATTTTGGCTAATTCCAGAATTCTAACAACTTGCTTACGGATCTTGAGTGCTCCAGCTCCAGAAACCTGCATTTTATGTTCCATGACTCCACCAGCATGACTCAGAAACATCCCCTGCAAACATATCTTACTATTTTTACAAATCCTCCTAATAGCATTATGCTCTCAGATTTCTTCCACCGACTGCTGTGGGATTATTTCAATGTCCCGCTATTATTAATAGCTGCTCATCCTTCGTATCTCTTACCTCAAACTCACTTTCAGTTATTTCTGTGTTGCCAGTTGCAGCCTCTGCATTTTATCCTGTCTGCAGTGTACATCTTCCCTTCCCCACACTATGTTTGCTCCAAACATCCCAGAATGGGTTGAATTCCTGTCTTTTTCCTAGGAATACAGTACAATTTTCGTCTTCATTGCTTTCTAGAAAAAGGCTTTACAAATTCTTTAATGCATGGCAAAATAGCAGTTTATTTTTCTCAAGTAGAGAGGCTTGGAGAGGTTTTCTGCTCACAGTACAAAATGCCAGAGCTATTTAGCACCCTTGTCCCTCTCTGCTCTCTTCTCTTCTTAGCAGAGCAGAAGACTCAAAATCTATGTCAGTCTGTGCCCCGTACTGCATGTAGAAACTGTAAGCAAAAAAAAAAAAGAAGAAACTGACACAATTTAATACAAAACACTGCATTACCACAGACTTTTGCAAGGGGGGCAGCCAAGAGAAGGTAAGGGGCTTGTCTACATTGCCAGTCTGGCACAGAGCTAGCTGTAGACTCTACATTTCCAGAATTTAGGGTTAAGGCTTGGAATCTTAACTTATGCATCAGCTCTACAGAGAATAAGCAGAGATCCACACAGCTCTCGTGCAGAGTGGAGGGGGCTGCCCACAACCCGGTCCGTTCCCCTCACACCACCTGAGGCAGGTAGCCCTAAGGGGAGGATGAAGAGGCTGTGGGTCTGAGGTTGTTTCCTTTCCCTCGTCCCCAAATGGCCCTGAAGAGAAGCCTGTCTTTCTTTTAAGTTAAAACTTGAGGATAAATCACATCAAATGCATGAGAAATGCACCAGATAAAAAATATAGGTCTATTTAATAAATCATCTTCAGTGTACTGCACCAAAATAGATTTCATTAAAAATTCCCCTTAAGAGAGCATCTTAAATTTAATTTAAAAAATAAAGAATCAAACACTGACAGAGTCGTTTTAACGGGCTTTAACTTTTGCAGCCTGCAAAGTTTGCTACCACCTAGAATTTGGATAGAGTTGGTGCTTCTAAGAATGAAGAGAAGGGGAGCTGGCCAGCACACACATCCTGACAAGGGAAAGAGCGACTCCATTCATGCTGCAATATCAAACACATTCAGAGCAGTAGTTATAATTAGACATAAGCAACCACTTTAGATGTACTAAGTACCTGCCTCAAATCAAATATTTCTTAAGGGAATTGTTTTACTGAGTTTGACTGAAATCTGCTTCAGAGAATTGTAGAGTTTGTTACCTTTTCTTTCCAAAGTCAATAGAAATGTGCATGCTTAGATCTACTTCTCTTAGTTCTCCTATTACTCCTCCTAAATCTCTCTCTCTCTCTCTCTCTCTCATTTGGATTTTAAAACATGTCATCTTGAACTCCCAGCTGTGTGAGTTTGGCCAACGTTCAAGAACGGGACAAGGAGCTTTTTATATGCTGCAAGTGAAGCAGAGAGATTCAGCGGTGAAGGAGAAGCTTGTAGGACAGGCTGGCTTTGATAAACCCCTTACATGGTCACAGATCTTCAGTATCTTGTCCCTAACTATAGCAAGCACCAATGGTTCAAAGACAGCAGCTACAGCAGAAAGCAACATGGGCAATAGCTTTCCATACCAAGTAGGGATTATTTCCCCTAACTTTCAATAATTAGGACCCTCTAAGGTTCAAGGAGCTTTATTTGAAGTTGCCATTATTTATTTTGACTAAACATCATCCAGTGCTTTTTCTTCCAGTCCTTGGTTCCTATGATAGTTACAATAAAGAGTCGTATTGGCTTAGCAGCATAAAGAATAGAAAAGCTTTGACTTGGCCACTTTTAAGATTTAACCTAGGAAAATGTTACACCTTGCAATTAAAAAGGAAAATAGAAAGTTAACTGGGCCATACCGAGGCATATTCATCTGCATGCTTATCACCCCTTCCCATTCACTAAACAGTTTGAGTCTTTCCAGTCGCCCTCCAAAAGGACTTTGTAATTCCCCAAATCCTCCTGCTGACTCCCCTCTGAAGTATTCCCCAGATCTTCATCCTGAGCTGCAGACACCCAGCAGGTACTGAGGGATCCTCCACCTTGGTGAGCTTCCAGCCAAACTCCTCAGGGTTTTCATGAGCTTTGCCCAGGTTTGCCATCCTGTGTCACCTACAGAAATCTCCAGCAGGGATATAGAGGCTAATCTTTTGAATGCCACCAAAATACTGTTACTGCTTTCCTCTGCACTGCTCCACTTCTATCCTCTAAACAGTGTCCCACTCCCACGGTGTCCCTCCTCAAGCATGGAGACCAAATAAGCAGATAAGATTGTTCATAATTCGTCCTATGGAAAGGGAAATTCCCAAGAACCTTTTAAGGTCACTTTGAGTCTTCTTTACACTGTCAGGAGACGAATCACCCAGTTCCCTTTGCTTCTAGGCAATGCAGCAAAAGGCCTACATTTCTCTACTATAAATACTTACTGCTTTCTTTTCATTTCAACAAAAACACAGTGCTTGTGGCCCAATTTCCTGAGAAGATCAAATAGAACATTATTACTTGTTCTATTCCCAGACACCACAGCTTGGTTTTATCACCTACCCCCTCTCTACCAGTTTGGACTTTGCTTTTTTAGATGGGTACCACACTCCATTTTCTTTCCTCAGTAATTGCACCAACTACTCCCCAACTCTCATCCTTCAAACCGAGCAAGCAGAAAAGAGATAGGCAGGACCATGAGGAGGGAGGAGCTCAGGAACCTGCAAGTGCTGAGGTACCAAAAGAAGGGGACGTTTGCTCGTTTCTTGGAAGAGATGAGATTTAAGGAAGGTGTATTTGGCTGGATGTCAAAATTTGTTTTCTCATGGTGATTCTGCTTTCAACAAGATCTTTAGAATTTCTTATAGTAATCTTTGAGTAATTTCATGATAATAATTAGCTTATAATACGTATTATTTAGCTTTATTTCTCACTGGGATGAAATAGAATGATTGTCATCAAAGTAGAGGTGATTTTCCAGGAATGGCCTTAACTTAACCTCTACCTCTACAGCTTCAGGCAACAGACAACCAGCAATAATTATAGAATATCTAGAAATCTGACAGAAATGGCAAGTTTCTGACAGAAAAATCTGACATAAAAATCTGACAGAAATGGCACATTGCAGCTCCCTCACCTAACTCATCCACCGATCCACTAAATTCCCTAATGAAAACCTTGTGAAGAGTAAGATCAGAATGTATTATCTCACTTGTGAGTGGGAAAAAATGACACAATCTATACTGCCAGACCCAGATTTTGCTGAATTCATCCACCTGTAACAGGATTTGTCAGATTGCTGTAATGGACTCGACTTGAAGCTGGAGACGGAAGAAGAGGCCCAGTTCAGTGATACTAGGAGATATTCATCCTTTGAAGGTTGTCATAGAAATCCAGTATTTTCGTAGATCTCTGGCTCTTCTCAATCTGCCCCAGCCCAGCCTTGCTCTGCAAGTCAGGAGACTTGAAATCTACCCAAGGTTGACAGAGTTTTTCTATGTGATTTAGGGTCAAGTCTGACATTTTTCTCTGAAGTCCACTGCAAAGCTTACTATTACACAAGCTTTTGTCAATAAAAATGGAGGGAGTGTAACATTTGATTGCTCAAATTTAATTTCTTGTGATTGGCTGATATTTTCGCTTAAGAGAGGAACAGCTGCTGCCTTTATTCCATAGAGGATCATATCTTTTATTTTTGGCATAATTATGGTCACAAAATAATTCATAATCCCAAAATAACATGTGGATAGCAGATAATAAACAACACGACTTTTGAATTTAGAATGAATCCTTAATTTAGAATAAATGGTGACACTAACCCAGTTGCCTGCATGTTGCAGATGAACTAATATTCAATATTTTTAACCAAGTGCAGCCAGAACTTCTCTCTGCCCCTTTCAGAGACTCAAGCCTCCATCCTGGTATTCAAAATTCATTTTCAGACCAAAAAAAGAAAAAAAAAAGCAGAAATACATACTGTATTATAAAACTGCTCTGGATAAGCTCCCGCAGTGTGAGCCTTGCTGGATAAGCAGCTACGTTCTGGAGCATCTCACACAGGCAGCAAAGCCCCTTCGCCTCAGCCCTGCTGAAGGGACCACGTGCCTGCACCTCAGACACTTTGCTTTTCTCCACGGGAAACCAAATGGCAGGGACAAGACTCACCAATGGACTTTGGTTGGGGCTCTTGGGTTTTCACATACTGCCCCATCAGCAACATTTATGTCCATAGTGTGAAGAAACCTCCTCCCCAGGCTCCCCGGGTGGTGTTTATACCGTAGGAGACCAAGGGGCAGTCTCAAGAGAAGAGCCTCACCTCACGAGGCACCTTCTGCACTTCATGAAGGGGATCACACACGCCATGTGGTGGACAGAAGACTCCCCCCAGAGCAGATGTTGCAGATTACTGCCATGCAGTGGTTGTATACGGGGGCTCTGGCCTATAAATGTGAAGTTACAGTGCAGGGGGCTGCAGAGCTCCCCAGCTGGTTGGGAAGGGCCCTGAGGATCAGGAATCTGCCTGAACTCTCCTTCCAAAATGCCATCGACAGGGACATCAGTTGGTTTCTTCACCCTTTTTACCACAGTGAGTTCATAATAATCTTGGGCACGGTGTGGCACACACACGGATTCACAAACATGTGAAAGACGGGCACAAGCTATACTACAGATAATGATCAACAGCTTGTTTTCTTCCTCCTTTCTTGTGCTGACCTCCAAGCTTCGGCTCCACAGTGGCTGATCCTTGAAAAGGCAATTGGAGCACTCGGATGGATGGGGTAGTGTCCCCTCTCTCCTCTTGTCTGCTGCCAGAAATAGAAAATCTTGACAAGAGGAATCCTTGGCAGAGAGGGAACAGAAAGACTGGGAAGACTTCCCAGGATCACAGGAACAAGGAAGAAGATGTGAATGCAGAAATACAGTTTCAGTAGAGCACAGTTTTGGGGAGGGGAGAGGATCGTGGTACAGTGTGTTAAATTTTCTTCTCTGTATAATCGTCTCAGTTATCATTCTTGATGTATGAGGAGTTTGGTGGTTTTTAAGCAGCTACATAAGAGGGACACATTTGCATCACAGTTTAAACAAAAATACATTTATTTTCTCATTTCTCTAACATTTTTTTTTCACTGTGCAGCTCAAAGGAAACAAGAATTAAATACTACTTTCTGCTCATGGATGCTATTACTTTACTCCCCACTCCAGTGTATTGAGCAGTGACTTGAGCAGAGCAGCCTCTAGGTGTCACATTGGAGAAGATTAGAACAGCTATCGTAAAAGAAAAGCAAGGTTATTTTAATAAAAATCTCTTCAAGTGCTGAAGAGTAAATTGTGACTATTCAGTTCTAATGTGCAGTCACATTAGCAATATCTGCTAAAAATGTATTATTTGAATTGGTTCTTCTAAATCAATACTTCTGTTTAAAGAAACATTTTAATAGCTCTCTAAGACTACTTATAGAATTTAACCATTAATACTCAGCTGTATTTAGATGAGAGCAATATGTAGCCTTCCCTTCTGGAGGATGATCTCTAAAACTCAATGATTCCATTTCTGGATACTTTGATTTACAATTGCTTTGCATGTGGTATAAAGTAGCTAATGGAAAGAACCTTGGCACAAGCAGCCTTTCATCATTACCAAGAAAAAAAAAACCTAAAAACACTTATTATCACAAATAGCAACAGGAAGAGATAGTAAATAACCAGATATGTTTTCAGAAAGGCAAATGCAAGATATATTCACCTCCTGAGGGTACAGAAAGATGAGAAGAAGTAACGAAAAGCCTAACAAAGATAAAGTGGATTTACCATAGATGTCCAAAGCCTTTGATGAGAGACGTGGCACATTTAAATCAGGCAGAATGATGAGAACAGCCGATGTCTCGCAGACACTTTCCATCAGTGACTTGTTAGAAGGGAGCAGGGACTCGTTCCACCTGCACTGTGGCCTGCACAGTGTACTGTGTGCACTGTGTGCACGCTGGTCATGAACATCCGGGGAACAACCACCACCGCTTAGTCATGTTCTCCTCCAGATAAACCCAAAACGTAATAAAAAATGACATTAATTCAAAAACAAAAGTCCTCAAATTCATTTCATGTTTCAAAAAGCCCTAGGAATCAGGTCCTGGATTCTTTTTTTTTTTTTTTTTTTTTTTTCTGATATTAGATTTTATCACCTTTTGCCCCCAATCCCTACACTTCTTGCAGCCTACAAAAAGTGGATTTCGACTTACTGACAGCAGTTAACTCTACAAACCTTTAAGCAGTTCACAGGTCCCAGACTTCAACAGGTTGGAAACCTTCCACACTCACACAAACACGCACATGCACATACACACAAACATAGAAAATATAAAAATGCATAAGCAAAACAAAATATATCTGGAAGCCACAAATAAACACTTCTGTCCTTACTTCCCCCTAGAGAAATTATAACTCACAGAGCAAGATACCAGGGGTGTTGTAGACACTGTGATGCTCAAATACCATGGTAACATGGTCCCTAAAAACCTAGCAACCAGGCAGTTGAGGATAATATTGGGCGGAGAGTCCATTAGCAGGAGATCAATTTTGCAGCGTGCACAAACATTTTTGCCCACCACGGTATTATTTTACTCTTCAGCTAACAAATCACATTCCTCCTACAACTATAGAAGCAGCAGCAAAAGTGCCTCGTTGGCACTGGTGTTTAAGAAACAGACAGGACTGATTAGAGCCCCACATCCCTGAAACCTCAGGCTTGAGGACATTTCATTTGTGTCTGTGTGTTTTATTCTCTCTTCTGTGCACTAAATCCAACTAGATACACAGGACTGTTGATTGCTGTAAACTTGTTCTTGAGAAATGGCCAAAAAAGGCCCTTTCCTTGAGAAGAAATATAGGCTATCATGACAAATGACACAGAAGAAGGTGTTTTTGAAGAGGTTGTAGGACGTATACTTCAGATTTCAATTACATGAGACAGACAAAATCTGTCTACAGTTAGATGTGGAAGGAAAGACTTTTTTTCTCCTACTTTTCTTCCCAGAAATACAGCTTCACCCTTCAACAAGGCAGTCAGGGAGGTTATGGTTAGTGTGTTGGCTTGTTTGGCATCAGACATCAAAAAGTTTCCAAAAATTCTCCTGCTTTAAGTTTTCTTAAGGAAGTGGTGCATTCACACTTTCTTTATGATAGATCATTGCTACAGACAAGAAAGAAAACACTTAATATATAATATATTTTTCGGTGTGAGCTACAAATGTCCTGTAGAATTAAACTAGGTCTGGAAATTTAAAGTGGAATAGGCATTTCAGAAAGATTTGTCCTTCCAAATTTGCGAGAAAGTCTCTGCAACAAACTCTACCTTCGAACCCCTCAGCCTTCCCTCCTTCTCCTTACACCCAATTCCTCCCCAGATTTGGGAGCTTATTTCCTTAGTTATCAAATTCTGTGCTAGCTGGATCAGGCACTAGATGGCAGATGGGAATATAAATTGCTTTATAAAATCTAAAATAGTTTTTTTTTAAGATTACTGAATCTCAAATTACAGCAGATAGTAAATAATATTATTCTAATATTTATTATTCTAATAAAACATCTTTTAAATATTCATCAGTAAACTCAGTAATTCTAACTATCAGTTTAATTGCAACCAATGCATTAAAAAAAGAGTGGTGTGGGAAGAAGAGAGAGAGATGGCCAGAAGAAGAAAATCCACTCAGACA
>JAUBOD010000279.1:3577073-3595875 GCA_032353885.1 Nothura maculosa | reverse complement strand
CGCCCTGTGCCCCGTGCTCTGGGTGTCCCTGCTGGAGCAGGGGGTTGGACTAGATCATATCTAGAGGTCCCTTCCAATCTGTGAAAAGCAAATTGCTACTAATAGCACCCTTGCCCTGCTGCGATGTCAGGAGAGCACTAATTTCCAGAGGGCAACCCCTGGGTATTTATTTCCCGTACGAAGGAGGGAAGCGCAGGCAGCAGCGGTGCCGCCGCGGTGCGCGGCGCGGCCAGCAGAGGGCGCCCGCAGCCCGCCGAGCAGGGCCGTGCGCAGCGCGCCGCTCCCGCACCAAGATGGCCACGGGCCGCGGCCGTTGGCGGCCGTTGGCGAGGCGCTGACATCCCGCCCCACGGGCTATCCTTAGGCGGCGGCACCAGGGGCTGACCCAGTGGTCCGGGCTGCTGCTGCCCAACGCTGCTCGCAGCCCGCGAGCCCGGGAAACTGCAGCCCTGGCACCTCGTGTCTCCTGGTGTGGATGCGAGGGAGCTTGCTGAAGGAACCAGGTCACCAATGGTTCCTTCTCAGGAACTGCGATAATGCTCCTACGTCTGCCCAAAAGTCATGTGTTTCATCCTACTGCTTTTGATGATCAATCCACTGAACCTTCCGTAACACAAACTCAGTCCTTCCTGTACAGGACGCTCACTGGGAAGCCCTGTCCCACATTAACCCTATCTATCTGAATGATGCATGTGCCATGTCACTTTGTTTGACGTCGCAGTTTGCCATCCCTACAAGGCTGGCCTGCTGTCGCACAAGCTTTCACAGCAGGCAAGCAAATCGCAACACTGAGAACTAGGGGTAGCCTCCAAGCCTGAGGAGCCCATAGGTCCTACAGTCACACAACACTGCTTCGGGAATGATCGTTGTTGGAGTTTTTGCAAATTGACATATGCAGGACAGAACTGGTTTTATCAAGGGAAAAGAGAAACAAACTGTAGCACAACCATGGCAATTCCCTG
Organism: Nothura maculosa; assembly: GCA_032353885.1. NCBI lineage: Eukaryota > Metazoa > Chordata > Aves > Tinamiformes > Tinamidae > Nothura > Nothura maculosa. The sequence goes on along the minus strand of JAUBOD010000279.1, from coordinate 3,594,913 downwards.
GATAAAATCAGTTCCTGTGGAAATTTATTTAAGAAATAATCTGTAAGATGTAAACATGAGAATCTAGCCTCTATGCAATTCTATCCGCAGTGAAAAGCAGGACACTGGTGTTGCCCCAGCCAATGAAGGAAAGTAAGTCAGCAGCAAGCCTTCAACAGAGGAAGGTAATGCTTTCAGAAGAGGAAAAAAGGAGTAAGGGTTGTATTTGTATTATACTGACAGCTAGATATCCCCAAAAGAACGAAGAAAGAGAAAGGCTGAGAGTTTTGTTTGTATAAGGAGAAGGTGCAGAGCCACTGATGGGAGTCACCAGCCCAGCAATGTCAGCTGGACTTGGTTTTGTAGGTGAGATTAACTAAAGAGGCAAAAGACACTCCAACTCCCTCACAGACCCATTTGGAACCTCCACTGAAGCCTGGACTCAGATGAGGAGCTCCTTATGTGATGTGTTGATGGGAAAAACACACAAACTCAAAAGAAAAGGAGTTGTGAAGGATGAGAATGCAGATTTCAAGAAGATGCCCAAATTTCCAGTCAATGGGGCTTAAAGGAATGGACAAAGATGACAGAAGAGCAGCAGTTCTGAGCTGAGTATGGAGAGGACTGTATACACTTCGACAGGCAATTATGGCAAAATAGCACAGCAGAAGCTATTTTGTATCAGGATGAAACTGAGAAAAGAGAAACTGAGAAAACTGGGAAAATATGTATTTTTTTTATAATCTAAAAGTATTAGTTGTGCAGAGATAGCCTTATTACCACTACCTAGATGGCCAGCTGATCATTTCTTCATACAGAAAACTTCATGGGGCCAACCACAACTGTTCTCCTACATTCCTATCTTCATCCCAGTGGGTTACATTCTTTGGGCAGCAATTCTTGGCTAGTCTCCAAATGCTTTTTTTTTGTCTTTCTGTCATATAGCTGCCATTTTAAAGCCACTGTGACCACAAGTAGCAAGTGTTGGTGACACATGCTAAAGTTCCCTGATCCTGCTTTCTGGCTTGAAACACAAATGACTAAGCACTCATGTGCACTAAGCTCACAAATATGTAAGGCTTATTTAAGTACCTTGAAAGGTTTCAAGCAACTTTTCTGAATTGAGGAATTGATTCACTAACTTTATTGTGGATTTTCTAGGGGACTTCTAACCTAAAAAAGGTCATACAAAATAGCTTTGTAGATTTCCTGAGCAAAATACTATTATATAAACAGATTTGTTCTTCCTCTTGAGTGGCCTGACCTTTGTCAGCTCCATTCGTTCACCTTGCTGTTGTTCACAGTGTCCTAGACATGATGTATCTCTGGATTTTAGTATCAAGTGTCTTGGCACTTTCTTTGAACATTCTCATTCTCTGTACTCTTTCCACCTTTCTGCAGGAACTCTACAATGTTTCTACAGTGTGATACCAGTAGAGCATCTCTTGAGGGTACTGCATATTACTCTGCTGAAACCTTGAATACAGGAGGACACCTGAATCTGGGAGCAGCAAAAGATTTCACTCTCCATTCTCCCTAAATGCAACACACCTCATTAGCCTGCATCAGGTTTTCAAGCTTTAGCTCTCTGATTGCTGGATTTCAAGCTCTGAAACTTATCTGTGCAAATATGTCCAACAACAAGCTGTGCTCCTATTACAAAAAGAGCAGGTCTTTTACACGGTGGGATGCTTTTGTGACTAGTAAAATAGCAGGCTACTATTTAGGAAGATAGACCAGCTGTTGAACGCTGTAAGGAAGAACAACACCCAAAAAGCATCCTTATCCCTAACTATGTTTACTGTATTCATATCAGATGGGATGCACCATACAGAGAATGCTAATTTTGACAGGATAAAGAGGAATCTCAATGATATCACAGGTTTGCATTTTATCTTCTTTAACATATGTATCTTGATTAGTTAAAATTGCCTTTTGGGCAAACTTCAGCACTCCAAATGTGTTAACCAGAGACTCTCGATAAAACACTCCCTATTAAAACAAATAATAAAGCAATTATGTTTTAGCATCAAACAGCTTTGAAAAATCAACCATTATCAAACCTGATTTCCAGCTCACCGATTGGATAATCCTTCTTCCCTTTCATTTCAAAGACATGTTAGAAGGAGAGTAAGCACAATATTTACCAGATGTTTAAAAACAACTTCCAAAAATTTATTCTTCCACCCATCTTAGGAGCTAATTAGTTAAAAACAACATACACATCTTGATCCTGTAATCAGTTTGTAAAACTTCTGCGTTATTAAAAAATATATATTCATGGCTTACAAACATATTTACAGAGAGAATAACATCTAAATACGACAACAACTTCTTTGCCATCACATACCTGGTTAGTTAGGGGCTGCTGAATCTGGTCGGTGTACGATAAGGCAGAAACCTGTTGGTCGCTTATGTTCTGCTGCCGCCGATCACTGTACTGCTGATGCGAATGGGACATCTGTCCAGCCATCTGAAGGCCAGCAGCATGGAATGAAAACGATGGTGCAAGCCGAACAGATGAAGGTTTGCATGCTGAAGTCTCTCCTCCTAGAAACACAACACAAGATTTCAATGGGAAGTTAAGTGTTTTTGAAGTATTTATTTCAGCTAGTCTCCATCTCCTGGCTTACAGAGCAGATAAGCACTAATAGATTCATTGTTCTAACATATGCAACAGTTTCTATACAGGTCAAAACAGAAATCATACTCATATAAGGATAAGGCTACTCAGCGGAATTAACCCTTCCAATTTCATTTATGGCAAGCTGTTCATCAAGTGTTTGGCTTTCTACTTATCTTCAATGCGCCATCACAAGGCTGTTCACAGCAACTTTTAAGGACCAAATTATGCTTAAAAAGAAAAAGACAAATTCATCTTTGCTAGACTCAGCAGTTTTCCTCCAAACTGCTTAGCTCGCCAGCCTACATTTTCAACTTTTGTCCTTCTTATGACGCAGCTCAGTTGTGCTTCAGCTCAGCTTCCTGCCTCCTCCTGGTGAGTTTCACCAAGGGACAGGTAGCAAGCACTGTAACTTGAATTAATTCCTTTTTGGCAAGGAGAAATCAGACTGCAAGAAGCAACTGCAAGGTCAGAGACAAACAGAATGCTTGGTGTCAAGTTGCGGGAGAATGGCAAATTATATGGCCAAAGTCCTAGATTCCAGAACTTCTTGAGAAATGCCAAATTCCATGGGCAGACAGAGTCTGCCTCTAAGTGGGCCAGTTCCCACCCCTCTCGGAGCTGTGGTCTGAGTCCTCTGGCAGACGGCATTCACTTGGATCACAGTCTGCCTCTACCTTCACACCCTTTAACAGCGGAGGACAGAATTATAAAACAAATTGCTTTCCTTTGTTTGCTCATGAAAGCTGAGGATGTTCCACATAACATCCACCCTCTTGCCTTCTGCTTTTGGCTGTTTATCCCAGAGGGGGGAAATTCTCTACATGGCTGCAGCGCTGGCACAACGTAACAGACAGAACAGGATGGGACCAGTGGCCAAGAGTACTGCAGCCAACACTGGCACTGAAAAAACACGCGTGGATCTGCAAGCTGAAATCTGGAGGCACAATTATTGGGCAACATTAAATTTAGAAGCAAGATGTGAAATAATCAAACATCTTACAGTAAATGGAAAAGAACTGCACAGGGTGAAACCATGAACAATTATAAATTTAGATAATAAAACACTTTTCAAGGATTCATTAAATCCACAATCAAAATGTCCAACAAGGTGCCAAGCAGAACAACTACGTGTTGTACTTAACATTCTACTTTTAAATAAGAAAAAGGAAAACCCCAAGTTCTCAGCAGCACTATGAAAAACGCAGACTTCTCTGTGTGCACTGTAGGGTCCTGGTAACTGCATGATAAAGTAAGAAAACCTTACAAACACAAATGAGATAAAGAATTTCCTAATCTAAAAACATATATTCTAAGTGGACTTGAAAACTCTTAACAGTTCTGTAAGATGTCTGCAAAAAATACTTCGTAATTTTTAAACCAAACTCAGTCCTAGCAGCTCTGAAAGTGAAACTGCCCTTCAAACTTCAAGATACAGTGATTTAACTACTTGAGTGTAAACTTTTAAAAATATTTGCATCTTCTCCTGCTTTCACTCCAAGTAACATCTGGTGTCCGTCCATGCTATGAGCAACAGATGGTCATCTTTGCTTTTCAATTTGAAATCTCTTCTCTCTTGTGAAGAGTCCACCAGCAAGATGCTGAGGCTGCAGCTTTCTTGGTCACTTGGACCAACCCATTTGATTTTAGCAGCACAGTCCCAGAGAAGAGAACTGCAAGGCTTAGGATAAAGAGATTGGACTGTGGAATCTCAAAGAAAACTTCCCCTAGGACTACAGATAGACAAATAACTTAGAACATTCAAGTCAACGTTTTTTGGGAGTTTCAATGTTTGTGATTAATAAGCAGTTTGGAGTCAAATACGAACAAAATGTCAGCTTCTCATTTAGTTCTCCCGATGTCTGAGCCCTCCAAACAAATTCTCTGCCCATCAGGGGCTTTAGGAACTTTCTGGTTTTTTGCAAGTTAGGGATGTCCACAAGTGCTCCCATTCCCATAGCTGACGGGCTCCTCAGAGTGAAGGGGTGCCAATCTATCCACTTCTCTCCCGACTTCTTCTAACAGGTTACGAGATGTTTCTTGGCTCATAACAGTAAATTATGAGTGTTCTGTTGGGATTAACTGTTCCAGGGTACAGTTGCAAGTACCGTGGGACAAAGTCTGAAGTGTGGGCAAGGTCAGATATTTTCCTCAAGGATCATATCATGGACATTATTTTTGTTGGTTGCTATGACTTCTTTCAGCAAGGGAAATCTATGCACTCTTGCCTATCCATTTCAGCAACACTCAGAAACAAGAAAGATGGAAATTATTTGGATACTGATTTTCCAGAGACCGTATCGTTGGTTCTTAACATTTTGACCCCTTTTCTCAAATTCTGTGCAATTGTGTGAAAAGTAGTTTAAATGTCCACCCAAGAGCAGCAGAAACAAGTATGCTAAGATCCCTAAGTATGAAGTAAATTAATAGATTACGGATTGGGAATGGGAAGAACTATCTTAAGAACAGGGCTTTCCTGATCTGTTAGTTCAGAGGGAATGGCCTAACAGTCTACAGCAGAAGAGACAAAAGGGTGTCTTTGCTTGTGACAAGACTAAACCAGAGCTTGTGCTACAGGGGCTACCGAAGGCATTCCACGTTTGCCACATTTTAGCCTGGAGGGATGTAGCTTTTTCTCCTGTAGCCATGAACGTTACAGTTCATTTGAAGTGAAGCTGTTGAGCACACTCATAGATTTCATTACAATCCATCAGAATTCATCACAGAACAGCAAAATATAAATTATAAAAATTGTAGAATTATTTTTTTAAAGTAATCATCTCCAGAAAATAACAGTGAGCCAAAAAAGGTCTTAATAAAATGTTAAGCAGTGGTACGAAGGAACCACTGTAGCTATAACCAAAAAACAATGTTCAAAGGGAACCAATACCATAAATATGGTAACTACGAAAACTTAAAACTATAACCTCAAAAGAAACTCATAATCCCAAACTATTTAAAAATACCAGTACTGTGCAAATGGATTAAAGAAACAAGGTGCGACTTAATTCCTCAAAAAAGTACCTGAACATAGTGAGGGGTAAGTCCAAGAACACATTTCTTTATTCAAAGAGGATAGAATGTGTTTCTTTCACACAGGTTTGTTTCAAATGATTTTTTTTCAAGTATTAGAGAAATTAGTAATTAGAAATTAGAAATTAACTCAAGGTGGAAAAGATACTCGAGATGGTAGTTATCAAATAGTGTAAACATTAAGTACAATTATTTTAATCTAAGAAAAATACTGATACAAAATTCAGCTTTTTATCCCATCCCATTTCCGATTCATTTCTCCCCCTCTTGACCTCAGTCTGCACAACCCTGTTAAGCAGGAGCCTTCCAGCCCTCAACACAAGGCACAGGATTCAGCGACAGTCTGGGAAGAGCTAGGGTGCCAGGCCGGGAGTTAGGGTGGCAGCGTGGGCCACCCCAAGAACGGACCACTGCCCCCAACACAACATTGTCCAGTAGGCACCAGGACGTAAATGTTTTCTAAACTTTGTGTATTGTTGTCTTTTCACTTCGGTACCCAGTAGGTGGAAGCTTGAGCTCGACGTTTCCCTACTGCGGAAGCGCCCTGCAGGCCGACTGCCTCTGGTCCATGCTACAGCCCTTCCCACCGCTGTTGCTGCTTGCCTACTCAGAGCACATCACACACACTTTACACATGGTAAAAAAGTCCACAGGTTGCATACAAGATGCAGGCAAGTGTAACTTTATTAAGTGTTTCATTCTTCTTCCCCTAACAGACAGTGTGTCGAACCATAAATCTCTAAGAGGTACTGCATTCAACACTGTATATAAAGACACATAAACTACACACACCTCTGGACTCCAAACACAATGAACATGCTAAACCTACAGTCCCACAGATGCTGAACAGTGAATAAGCACCATCAGAAAGGTCAAGCATGGCAAGCAGAAACTAACTTCTTCTGCACCTACATAGTGAGATCACTCCACACATATAGCTAGACTTGCTGTGGACCATCATTTCATCTTTATCAAAATCATTCATTCCCAAATGTCTTCCATAAAACCTGGAGCCTTCCCCAACAGTCACCACTGCCTACAGAGGCTGCACGAATGGCTGGAGTGAGGAAAGAGCTGGCTCAAAAAAGTGGTGCCGTGATACTCTTATCCACACACATGTTCTGCGCCTCTCCTGTGCCAGTTCCAATACTGACTTCAGCCTTCCATGAACCCATTCAACCCACTACATGAAGGAAAAAAAATAATAGCCAGCACCCTACTCCTGTTTTTTTATTTTCGCTTTCCTCCTTTGAGATTAGCAGGATGAATAAGATCACAAATGTCAGCATTAAGCAAGTGACAGGATTTCTCTCTTTGAATCCGTGAATTGTTAGATCAGCTCCTGTCTCACGGGACTGCACCCAAAGATTCCCATGGCAATAAGATACTTTCTTTGCATTTCTGTTCACCCAACTTATTAAATATACAATCTACTTCTCAAGATATGTATGTGAGTGTCTTTGTGTCACTGTCATAGTTCTGCTAAAGTAATCTATTTAGGTATACCTATATTGAAGGATGAAAAAGGAGATGAATTCAGACATTGAAATTACTGGAATATAAAAAGAAATGACATTTCCTTAATGTGTCTTCATAGCAACTTATTCCAAATTTAACAATTAAAGACAAAAAAGGGCAATTGTGACCTTTTTTTCTGACCACCTGAATTCCACAGGCTTACTACCACATGAAGCATAATACTTCATGTTTGACTAAAGAATCTTCTTCAGTAGCTGTTTGTAATTTCAGGACACCAAGAGATGGAGAATTCAGTAACAAAATATCAGCAAGAGCCTGACAAACCAGAAGTCGGCCTATTGACTGTTCTGCAAGATGAAGTAGAGAAAACGGTGGAAATCCCCAATTTCCTAACAACGTGTTTGACTCACCTTGGAAAAGAGGCAGAATTTCCCATTAGTTCCATAGCTTGCAGGCCTGGGAAAGTACGGTACAATACTGCTTAGCTGACAGAAATAATGCAGGTTGCCATCAGAATTGGAGGTGACTCTGCCTGGGGCTATTCCTGGCCTCCGAGGCTACCTGGTGTCGTAGTGTGAACCTCACCAGGGAGATGCCAAAGAAACTCCTGTATTAGCCGAGGAACTGCACAGCCCTCTTGCTTTACAGAAGTTCCTCCTTCCTCAGAGTTCTGGTCAGCCTTAGTTTCCAAAATCCATGTTTGGAAAAGTTCTCGGCACCCTCAAGCATTAAGACACCTGGACTACTAGGCTGAGAACAGCTCCAAGAAGCAAGTCTGGAAAAAGGAGAGAACTCAACTTTGTGCTGTTTTAATACCCAACCACCTCTGCATTGCTTCAATGCATCTTCAAACAGGCACTGAGCAGCAGCAAGGAGCTGTGCCTTGGCACCCCTCTGTTCAAACGGACCCACATTTAAGAGAAGTCTGATTAACTCTGAAGTCTTCCAAATGTTAAGCCGCTGGATTTTAGAGTTCAGGACCATCTTTTAAGCAACAAGCAAATGCCAATGTGAACTCTAAGCGTACTACAGCTCTACCGAAACCCTCTTTCGCCTGCGTGCTGTGTTTAGGAGGACTGCACTGGAATTTGGAGGCTCCTGGGCTCCTCTGTTTGCTCTGGAACAAGGAAAGCTGCCAGAGAAGCAGGGAACAAAAGGGAATCACCTGCAGCACCTGCTGCAGAGCAAACAGCTCCACTCTAAAAAGCCCACAGTAGTTCCTCCCGGGGACACAGCATATTACTAAGAATAGCTACTTTACAGGTTATTCTGCAATAACTATTCAGTCAACTTCCCTCTACACAAGTGTCAAATACTAACTTCTCTCAAAGCAAAAGTAAATCCTAACCTGAAGACCCACCATGTTGTCAAGTTGACCTGCTCAGCAGGCAGATTCCTATAGCTCATGTAGTCCCTCTTGTGCCCCTTCCTCGTGGAGCAAGCTAAGAGAAGATGAGACGCTCAGGTGACAAGAGATCACCACTAGGTGCCCCCTTTCCCAACGGTTTGCCAACCTTCGTGTCGTGGCACGTGCGTGCCGTGCCTGTCCCGTACTTGGTCGGGAGAAGCCACAAGCCTTGAGAAAGGCTGGCCAGGAGCGGACACCATCAGTTGCTCCAGCGGCACCGTGTCCATCACAGCTACCCTCCCTCTCCGGGGAGATCTGTGGACTGGGGACAGGAATAACGCGCACACGGACTCCGCAACTTCTGTGCAGCGAGGCCTGAACCTCTGGGGGGCACCAGTTTGTGCTCTAGTTCACTTTAACTTTCAAAATCAAAATCCCAAAACCCAGTGCTTTCAAACTTTCAGTTGTTAGAAGCAGGTCTTTTCAAGAGCAAGTTTACATAGACCTACAACTCTACAAAGTTGTGAGGACTGAAGGCAAGAGCAGGCCTTTCATACAGACCAGAAACTTCCTCGCAGGTATATGCAGGGCTGAAACTGCATTAGAATTGAAAAACATGGTGCACAGCAGTTAGGAAACATCAGAATAATGATGCAGTTTTAATTTAGTTCCTCTATGTAAATAAATAATAATACATTCTACTTACACAAATACCCTATTTATTTTAAAAGCCAGAATGGAAATAGCACTCACTAAATTGGTAGTTATACAATAAATATTATTTGTACTGTATTCAACGTAATATCCCTTGATACTTCCTCAGACTGTGTTCCAAATAAGAACATTAATGGTGACATGTATATTCTATATTGCAGGCCTTGTTGTTGTAATCACGTAATTTCTTACAAATTTCTTACAAACAACAATTTCTTTGTGTAATATTCTTACGAGCCTGGTTTTTATTTCCATTCTGCAGAAAAACAAGGAGACATGGATAAAGGACAAAGGGTGCAGTGATTTTGAATTCCTGAGTGTGTATAGAAAGCATTCAAAAGACTAGTAGGTAAATATATGGTTTGCAGAGCTCTACAGAGGAAATCCTTTAAAGGATGTTAAATTTCAAGTATTTATGTAAAATAAAAACCAAATGACAGAGGTCTGAAAGAGATGTTCTCTCCTGCACACAAGCAGAACCAAACAAGAAAAGGTGCTCGATTTTTGCTGGACTAAGGATTTGAAAGCAGCAAGTTTCTTTCAAGCACGAGGGCACTCACACAGGAATGACTTTGTAAATTCGAGCAAAGAGCCGCCCGAATCAGTGTCCTTTCTCCGAAGGCGGCTGACAGCAGCCACCTTGGGAAGCAGCGAGCGGGGCAGGCACACAGCACTACCGGCTGGGCATATTCTTCTGCTCTCCAGCGCAGGAATTACAAGCAGCAGAGTCCTTGTGATTAATGTAATCTATTTGATGCATCCTCCTCTTCTAAGGATTTGCTGAATCACTTTTTGCATGTCAGTTTCCAGCATCCAGAACCTCCCATGGCAGAGCGCTCGGCTGCTTACTCACGGGCAGCACTAAGCACCACCTCCCTCGTTATAAACCTGCCATTTTTATTAGGGGATCTCTGCTGAATAGCAATAAAACCCGAGCCTGCCTTCCTGCAAAGGGGCAATCATACTGACGTGATGAAATCAATAGGAGGCTTCACATGAACGATTTTGTTTATGCTGCTGTTGGGAGGGGAGGGTTGTTTTTGTAAGCTCCCTTTTGACACGCTGACTTCACGTGATCTTCCATCAGATGATATTCGAATATTCAGAGACGAAACATGCCTACCTGCTGAACCGCATATGCATCAACTTAGTATTTAAGCTTTATCTTTTTATAATATACACTTAATAGTCTTCACACACTTGGTGTTCTTCAGACATCACTCTTATCCTGACACTGTCCAAATCTTAGGCACAAACCTGCAGCCTGAGACACTGCTTTTAAGTAGTTTAGTTGATGATTCAGCCCAAAATGATATTTATATTATGCAAATAAAATAAGTGAAACAGAATAGCTGAGCAATCAATAGGTAATTGTTAAATATTTAATAAACATTATTTAGAGAACTAACATTTGCTTGCAAACTGAAAACATTTGAATCATTTATTAAAAACTTCAAAAGACCACTGTGTAAAGACAAATAGTATCTGTTGGACTAAAAGAAGAGAATATAAACCGAAGATTAAAGACATAAGAAAATTACTTATTTTTCAGAAGCAATCAAAACTGGTGAAAATGTACAAAAATGAATACCACATTTCTTTTTTTCTCTTCCCCCATAATGCTGGTGTTTATTTTATTATTTTATTTGATCATGCCTAAGCCTAGGCAGTTTGTAGGTTTCCTAATTTAGATGCTGCCACTTACAAACATGAGCATAAAGACAGGGGAAGATGGGCACCTGCTGTTTTATGAACCAGGTGAAAGTTCAGATCAGCTCTCAAAATGGAAGCAAAGATTTCAGTGTGAATATTATGATAAACAAAAGTTTAAAATCAAGTGCTTAAGTCCAACTACAAAAGCACGTTTCATCTAAGTCTAAAGCCCACATCTGCCCTTCAGTTCCCATTGCAACCTGCAGAAAAAAAAAATGAAAAGGAAACACTGTTTCTGCAGAAAGTTGTCAAATTCACTATGTACAATAGTGAAAATGAGAAAGATATTTTCCATCTTGTAAGTCATGATAACCTTGTAACATAGACAACAGAAACACAGTGACATAGAATTTAAAATTACATTATTTTATGAACTCATTTCATTAAACGTGCTATAAAAGAAGCACTGCACTTGGATTTCAGAAGACTTTATGCAAACTGCTCTTCAAGTATGCACAAGTTTTATTTTATCTCCGTATTTTATTGTCTGGAAATCACTGAGTTTCCCCATTAAAAGAAAATGTTTGCTTTACTCAAAAGCAATCAGATTTATCTCTGCTATCAGTTTTTTTGATGTAAGGGTTTACAAAACAGCTGAAAAAATAAAACCAAGCACCATCAAAGTAAAAATCTGATACAATCATATGCTCCCCTTAACAGCGTGCTTTACACTTTATGGTGAGTCCAACTGGTAAACAGTTGTCGACCGTCGCTCATCTGACCCAGTGCTCTCACGACTGGTTTAGTCCTAAGAATACCAGCATCTGGCTGTTCTTCTGGGTTTAAGTACCAATTAATCTAACTTTTACAAAGAAAAAACAGCTTGTGTTATATTTTCTGAACCTATTTCCTAAACCATAGCGGAAATTTTTCAAGGATTCAAAGGACTGCAAATCTTCCGACATCGGGGTTACACTTGGCCAAAATTATGCTGCTAAAAGTAATTTCCACCATTATCAGGAAATGTTGGGGGGTATCAAACCTCAGACGTGTTAACACCTATGGGAAAGGGAAGGTGGTGGGGAAGAGCGTGAAAATAAAGATAGATGGATTTAGTCCATTAAATAATTCATTTCCCGTCGTCAGTCCTACTGAGGGGGACAGAAGGAACGTGAGCATTTATGTGAGCGAAGCCCGCAGTTTGGACAACTAACGAAGGCAGAGGGAAGGGCGCACGGGCAAGGCAAACTCATCCATGTCTCAACAGAAGAACTAGTTGGTCTGGAAAGTGGCAAAAAGGAAGGAGATGCAGATTTAAGCAACAAAAATATTTTAAGACCAGATTTCCCAGTATTCTTAGGCAGGAAAGATATATAGGACAGGAAAAAAAAAATCCAGACTGAACAGTTACAGCTAAGAAAAAAAAAAGAGACATGTGGATGCACCATTTTTAAAGGCAAGTGTGCTCTAGAAATAGATTATTATATAGCCACACACAGTCTATGGATAGTTATGTCAGAAACACAAGTTGCTGCATTTGGGGAAGCACTGGTATTAGGTGCAGACTTCACTGCTGCTGCCCAAGAGGGTCTTACTGCATGAATCTCGGGTTACAGAGCACTTTAATTACAAAACGATTAAACAAAATCACAGGGTACACCAACCAAGCTTTTTTTAACCTAACCTGGTTCCCTCATGTCTATGTGAGTGTATATACACATATAACACGGTTTTGCTGTATATGCAGAGACACAAACGTTTGTGTGTGTATAGAGCGAGGCACGTGCACCCCAAGGACACACACAGGGCGCGCACACGCCGCTATACATCGCTCCATAGGGGCGCACCCGCAGAGGGCTGTGGGAGCCGTTGGCTCCGATGGCGGCCGCCGCAGCCCGTTGCGCGCTCCCCGCCCCTCGGCAGGCGACACAATGCAGCAGCGGCGCGCGCAGAAGCCGCCCCGGAGCCCAGCAACAGCGGCTCATTAGCATAGCCTACCACCGCCAGGGCGCCGCGCGATTGGAGGGGCCCGGCGGGCGGGCGGCCAATCGGCGGCGGCTATGCAAATAGCATGCTGCAGTTGCCAGGGGAGAGCCGCTTCCCATTGTCCAATGGGGAAACAAGCAATAAACAAGAAATGAAATTGAGCTTTGTCACATTCTGGAGCCGCCGTTAACGCTTTGCAGTTTAAAGGGAAATTAGCTCCATCTACAAAGGATTAGAATCATGTTCTACATTTCGCCCCCAAAGAAAGGGCAGGGCAATGCAGTCATGATACACGGGGATTACGGCTAAGTAGTGCATTAGGATTTAAACTTCGCTCTCCACAAAATAGCTCTGCCCTGGGAAGGGTTGCGGAATATGGCCTGAACTTCTGGGGGTGTTAAAATAGCCGAGCACGCCAGGGTTCGCGCGCTGCCGAGCGGGAGGCTGTCCGCTGAAATTCCTCAGAGTGCTTTACACAACAACTGCACCAGGAGGAGGAGAGCTCCCCTTCAGTGCTGCGCTTAGCGCACCTTACAAAACGAGGTGGGCTGCAATGCTGCAGCACCACATGCTACTTCCAACGCCAGAAACCCTCTTCCCCCTCCCCAGTACATTTTTTTTAAGTGGAAAAAGATGAAAGGAGCCATTTATAATTATTATATACTCCCCTGACAGAAAGAAGCTATTTTATCACAAGAGTCCACTGACAGCATTCACATGAACGAGTTTCAGTGCCTTTGACCACACTGAACACAAGAAACCCACTAAGCCAATTTCTCTGAGCTCACCTAAACCTCCTTCCCAGTATTTCAACACACCACAGCATGAGTGTGCACATATATATATATATATAGGAATCCAGCAGCCCTGGACCAGGCGCTCAGAGCCGCCCGCCCGTGCGCGCTGCCCAGCTCGCCCCCAGCCAGGCGCTCCCCATGAGGCGCCGCGGTGCCAGGAGCGGCAGGCTCCTCTGGGAAGGCGCCGTGCCTCCCTTCTGCAGAGCTGTGCAGCTTCACCGGGGCACGTGAGCCCGTGTCCTAAAATACACCGGACTGTCCCAGTGCGTGCGCCCACCCCGCGGGCACACACAAAAATCATTCTGATTTGTTTAGCTCATTTTAGCCATTCGAACTACACGAGTGCCGCTTGCTTTCCGCTCCTCTGGCGCTCGCCGCACGGGCGCGAGAGCAGCAGCGAGCTCGAGGGGAGCGTTACCTGACGCCCGGCTTACAAGATTGCCCAGGCAATCCGTCCTGGGCCAGCACTTTGCAGCAGTAATCCGCCCGCCAGCCTGCGAGTAATGCTTTTATCAACAGTTAAGTGAATGTTTCTGGTGTCGCGCAGTGTCTTCTCTCTACCTGCTACATCCACCCACATGAACCGCACAACAGGTGAAAAGCAACAAAATCCCGATGCCTGAGGAGCGCCTATGGCCAACGGAGTGAGGCAGCTGCCGTTGTGTCACGCCTAAGCTTCACTTTCTAGATACAACATGAATCTGCAGCTGAACATACCGTCAGGTCTGGGTAACTGTCTGAACTGTTTCTAAAGCCCTCCTTTAGCCCGTAATACGAATACAAATATATTAAAGGGGAATCTTTTCCTACTCATAAAAAGCCATCGAGGGAAATAGAATAATTCAAGTCATTTCCCATTTGTAGTTACTGAAGCGCAAGATATATTTAAACAGTTGGTACAGAAAAAATGGCAAGCATCTACCATATCAATGTACAGCCAGCATGCCAAACCATTAATGTAAGAGCTAAACAAGGGATGAATACATCATGTGCAATAGTCTCACATGATATAAATTATTCAATACCTGACCAAAGAAAACAGCTTTCAGAAGAGAGGGGGAGGATCTGAAAGTACTTTTGCAGTTTGAATAAATGCAATACTATGAATTGATGCAGAGTATTGTGTCTTTTTTCTTTTCTTTTTTCCAAAAGGAAAAATATTCCCAACTCCACTGCTCAGTTAAATAAGCACATTTGTTTTCAAACTACTTCACTATGTTACCTCAATTTCACCTTATAGAGCCTTGAAACAATTTAAAAATAAACCCAAGCGTACTTTTTAGGGAATTCATGCTATGTCCCCTCCTTCCTCTCCCAGAATTTGGATACGCTAAAGCCTTATGGATATTTCAAATCTTCTCACATTACTGCTTTCCAATTGGCTATCCAGCATTTTATTTGGGATTGCTATGTCGGCCAAAAATTAACATACACAGACTTAATTGATGATGTAAAAGAAAAGCCTTTTGTAGACCGAGATACACAGAAGTCTTTTAAAATGACACGCTGAATAAAATAAATAAATAACCTTATAAATTACGCCTCCAGCACGGGGAATCTGCTGGTGTGAGTACTGCAGGGAGTGCCTTCCCCGAAGTTGACTTCGTAGGACAATCTTAAAATAGTTCATTTCACTCGAGCAGAAGTTTATAGCCCATCGCTCTGGCAACTAACAGAGCAGTTATTTTGTATTTGGAGCCTGTGCACTGTATTTACACACTGCATTAAGAATAGAATCGGGATGGATTTTCTAAAAAGAGAATAGTTACAAACTCCTAGGCACACAGCCATACTTAATCCATATTGTACTTAGTAAAAATAATAAATTTCTAAAAGCTTTTTTTTCTCACTCCAAAAGACTGAAAGCACCCGCACTATTTTCTTTTGTAAAATATTCACACGTTTCCAGTTGAAACTAAATTATTTATCTGCTCCTAGCAATCATTTAATAACGGCTATTCTGATCCCTATGTAACAATAGGTTTCTCAAGCCACTCCTTACTTCCAAAGAAACGGCATCTGGGTTTCTTAAAGCCACTAAACAAAGTATCATTCCCTACCAACAAGCTGTAACGTTTCCAGATCTACTTACTCCTGATTAGAGAACTCCAAGGAAAATCAGAAATGATACTCAGCTTTTACAAGAACAGTGAAGCCTCACGGTCCCAGAACACTTAGTTAAAAGACTCATTTCCTGCCTCTGTAATAATTTCTGTATTAGCAGGCACATCTTTAAGTAATTATATCTTTTGATTTGTCTCATTTTAAAGTACTAGATTTTAGTGAGAAAAAACTTAAGTGCATTTTAATACATACTTGAAACTAGCAACCACCAAAAGGCAGTGATGCCAACCTTCATTAATCCAAACAATGATACAGCCTCAAAGTGCTTGGAGTTCCCTGTAAATTGTGTTCATTTGTCTCACATAGCACAAATTTGAAAAAGACAAAATCCTGTATCACTATTTCTTCAGGATAATGTTGTGATCCAGAAAAAAAAAATGAAGTAGAATTCATATATTTCCTTCTTCATAGGCTTTAATACTATCAATATAAACTAAGCAATCTGTACTTAAAAATAATACTAATCGAATTGTTTTTTTTCAAAACCAATGACGATAAGAACACCAGCATTTAAGTATCAGAGCTGTGCAAATCAGTAGTACAAATTGATTAAAGTTCAAATTCTGCCTACCTTTTTAAGCTACATACATCTGCAAATCTTACTGTGTGGTTACAAAATCTGTGCAAGCAGCGACTGAAGTTCATGTTTGCCATGATAGGGCCCCTCCTTCCCAGAAAGCTCCACCTTTCTCCTCGCTGGGCGTTGGGGAAGAAAGAGAAGGCGAGACAGCGTGTCCTTATGGTCCTGCCCCTATGGCAGCACACACCTCTCCTGTCCCAAACCTCGGGCTGGGGCTGTGTTCCCGCTCACACAACAAGGCACTGGGAGAGCAGCGGCTCTCTCATCGCAGCTCCCATTCGGAGAGCAAGGAAGCTAAGGAAGCCCTGCGGGTGTTAGTTCTCCGGAGCCCCCAGCACAGCCGTGCCCTGCTCTGGGCAGGATATCCTGCCACTTCCCGGGCACCTCCTCAACGTGACTTTTGGACTAGATGCTCTCTAAAAGTCCCTTCCAACCTTAGGGATTCTATGACGTCTATGTGCGCTGGACCCAGTCCTCATGTGACGTAAAGGAGCCATAATCTCCTACTACGGTGTTTTATCTAGGGTCTAGGCACTGCAGCTCAAAGAAGGTGAAACAGCTATCAGAGGATTTCTTTATCTAAAAGGCACCGATATACTAATGTACCAATGCATCTTGAAGCGTCAACACTATGGAAAGTTTCAGTGTGTTCTCAGTGATAATGATAATGAAATATAATTTTAACAGATTCGAAAACAAGGCCCCCTTACTTTTTTCTTTTTTTTTATTTATTCACTTATTTTCAGAGGGGAGGAAGCAGGACAGTGGGTGCATACAGACCAGGACACTTTCTCATCCTAGCGGCGCTGCAGTAAGGTCCGTTCTCCCTTCAGCTGTGTGTACTACAGAGTGAGGAAGGAGCCCCCATGCACACAGTCACAGGAGGAGAGAGGGGGCTGCACCCCACTCCTCCCCACGAGCACTATCCCACGGGAGACATTCCCTGCCTGTACCTGCCATGGGAAACGCACTGGCGCCAAGCACCCGGTACCATGCGGGTTGTGGCAGAGGCGAGGAGAGTTATTTTAGGGAGTTGGGCAGTTATTTCACTCAGGTCCCATGCCATTCAATAAAGGCATTTTAAAGGTTGGTAGCTCCCTGCTACTCCTGAAACGCACCTTGCAGCTTAGTCACATCTGAGTGCAACGGTTTGTGCCTCCCCAAGACTGCCCTGCACCACAAGCCTAAACACGGCAAGCGGGGATTGCCGAGAGACTTGTTCCCAAACCACACTCCTGCCTCCCTGCGAGCTCGTACAAGAGCACAGAAGCACGCTCTAGTGTGCTGGTTATGAACCAGCTTTCAGCTCGAGATACATGGCATAGCTCTACAAGTAACACTGCACAGCCACAGGAGTGTTGTATCACATGGCAAAGTCCTTCTCCTTTATTAAAGCACCCAGGTGTAGTGGAAGCAGCCACGCAGGTGGATGCTGCCTAGTGCTCCCGTGCAGGCATCAGTGCCAGGACGGGGCAATTCCCTACATCCTGCAGCACAGAGAGCCAGGCCCAGCAAAGGAAAGCT
>JAUBOD010000279.1:3558177-3569415 GCA_032353885.1 Nothura maculosa | reverse complement strand
GATCTTCTGTCGTCAATGCTGACCCAGTGCATACGTGCATGGGGCCTTCCACATAAGACTTTGGAAGTGGTGGAAACAAGTTCAGGGCAAGATGCTTATCCCAATGAGGCACAATGTACAAGCCGAAAATTCCCCGACAAGTTAGTGAAGTGCTGTGAGACACACTGTGAGACACGGTAACAGCGCTGCAGAGCACACCAAGCTGCACGCTGGATTATCTCTTCACATACAAGAGAAATAGGTGCAAGTTCATTAAAAAAATTCTTCAAGATTTGGTGAACTTCCTGAGAACAGAGAAGTGTCACATCATAAGCAACCAAGATAAGAACACGTGGGGTTTAAATAAAAAGCTGAAATCTAGAGGATCAGGAAATCAGCAAGACATGAATAAAAGTACGTAGCTGGAAGCACTAGAACTAACTAGCACAAGTGCACCCTGCAAATCTGAGGACACAAGCGTGGCCCTGAGGCAACCTTAGTAACTAACTTGTTGAAGAAACACAGCCACCAAAAGACTGCCACAGAATACTGCTTAGGTTGATCAATACATTCTTTTGATACAAATTATTCACTAGTGTCATTGACAGGACAAACGAAAGATCAAAACTGAAAATTTAAGGCTCACCATCTTTCTTAAGCAAACGACTGCCTAATATAACAAAGACGTGTTTTTTTCCAGTCACTAATGTAATGGTTGTCCATGACCTTTTAACTATCAAATACCTATTTCTGAGAAGAGAATGCTAAGATAAAAAGTCTGAGAACTAAAGCGTTCTCATCCTCAAGGTATTTTCCAAACTGTAGCTATGTTTTTTAGTATAGAAAGTTTTAAGTAGACTCATTTAGATTATGACTGAGTGTTATCTAATGACATACAAGGCCTGCCAAGTGCTTCCTCAGGCCGTTTCATGGAAATTCCCAAGCTAATAGACATGGATAGCTGACCGTGTATAGGGACAGGGCAATCACACCAGAACCTGGTGAGAGGAACGCTTACTCCTTCCCACATACCTACACACAGACACTCCGTGCTCAAGTTCTAGCTTATTCCCTGCTGTTTGGACAAGCCAGGAACCTGTACCAGCCTGGCATTCCAGTTAGGCATCAGTGAGCATTTCGCCACTGTCTGGAATAATGCTGAATATAAAGGCCTTAGTAGCTCCATATACCAAGGGATAAACTGCACTGCACGGCAAAGAGCAGGCTAACTATGCGCAAATACCAGTTTTTAAGGTGGCACAACGTCCAGTTGCAGCAAGGTTCATGAACGTGTTCTTGCAGCTCGCCCTGTAAAATGTTATCAGCAGAATCTCTATTAACCACAAAGAGGTATTAAGGACTGCCTCTTCACAGAGCCATCCTAAAACTTCTCTCTGTGTGTCTTAAAAACTTCCAAAGACTGTAATTGTTCAGCTGATGGCATAATTTATAAAATAGTGTGTCCTCTGCAATCTTATATTCCCCAATTTTTGGATTCTACATGGAGTAAGATACGGAATTAGGGAACTGCATGCTTAAATTAAGCTGCTCTGAAGTTCGCCTAGTTTTAGGGCTAAGTGAAGCAGCTGAATTGAGGACGCTCTGTCTCCACAGGCAGCAACCCCACACAACACTGTTGCTGTGTGCAGGTACCAAGGCACTGCTTGCAGCCTGGGATGGGGTTGGGGAGCGCGGGACCTTCAAAGGAGCCGCTTGGAAAGCCACAAAGGGCAAGCGGTGGCGGCAGCATCGCCTGGGGCTGAGCCCCGGGAAAGAAGCTCCCCTGGAGAGGAACCAACGCACGTGGCTAAGAGCCACCCTGCAGCCTGTCCCCACTCCCAACCAACTCCCAAGCTGCCACCCAAGGATCACGCAGAGGAAGAGGGCTGGCTGCGCAGGGGCATGCGGGAGACCCAAGCTCTTCACTTGAAGGCCCATAGAAGGACTTGGTATCTCTAGCATCGTGGCTTCACTAGAGACCTTAGACTTTCTCAAAGGTCCAATTAGGAATTCTGCAGAAAAAATATTAGAGATTTAGGAAGTGCTTGTAATAATTCTCAATCTGAATTTGATTTTTGTTCAGAACTGAATTGTTGCAGAAGTCCAAATGAGTCACTGTGCTCAGAAAGAGGAAAGGGAAAGCAATCCCACCCTCCTGGTACTGCTGCTGGGGCAGCAGGGAGGGAAAGGCGCCCGCAGTACTTCATCGAAGGTTACATCAAAGGTATTTAAGAAAGACGACCAGATAAAAAAATCAGGATACCAAAGGAAGAGAAATTACTTTTCCAACTCATTTGAAGTACACACATGTGCAGCCTTGTGATGCTTTCATGTGAAGCAACTTCTAGGAGAGGAAACTTGTGCGACGTCTGCTGTGTGGCGCCACGCGGCGCTCCCGCCACCCGTGCACAGGGGGACCGGCGCTGGGGCGGGAGCTCTGCGCTCCACCCTCCTCCTGCCGCCCCTCTCGAGGGAACCAAGTGCTCCTGGCACCCCCTCTGACACCCGCGCGAGCCCCACGGAGCTGGCCTAGGACCCCGCTCCTAACACACACTGTATTTCAATTTGTTTCTGCAGTCTAGCAAAAACAAAGCCTTGCAGAGAGGACGAAATGCTGGGCAACTGCTAACGTGACTTTCTATGGGAATCCAAACCTCCCCAAGTTGCTCTCCCTAGGAGGAAGTAAATTAAAGGAAAATAGAAGCCTCAGATGCTACAGTTTGTTCCCAAATAAGAAAAGTAGCATTTTCTGTCAGTCCATGCCAAAATCTAGACATAAGATTTTTTTTTGCTCACTTATTTTCCCCTTACATGAGGGCTGAGGCTAAAAAACTCAATCCTCACTATCACAGACACCAAGCAAATCTGGAAGAGGGGGAAAAAATCTTTTTAAATAGGCAACATCTTTTTAAATATGGATGCAGGAATCTAACTTTAGCTGTCCAGGTTTTCACATTTCTGATCTTAGACACAGAAAGTGGAGCATTAATCTAGTCTCTTGACTTCAAGGTTATCATTCATTGAGGTCAATGACTCCAGCTCTGAAAAGCAGAACTTCCTCCCACTTTCCCTAGGATAACTGTTGCCCTTCAGTAAGGAACTGTGTGCAGCTCTGCTCCGGCTGTCCTCCTGGCCACAGCTGACGAGAACCGGCAGCCAGGAGGACAGCAACTACTCCTGCAAGGCAGAGATACATGGAAAAGCAGCAGTTAACCCTAAAGCTCTCTTATTCACCCAAAGGGCTCACCTGCCGTCTATTTTTAAAACTAATACTGCTAATGAGCTCCCCTTCCACTTAAGGCGAGTTATTTTCTTGGCATCTCTCTTTTAGGAGGATGAAACGAAAGCATCTGCCCCACTGAGACCTGAATACCAAACAAAAACTGCTTCTAGTTGCTTGATCAAAGATGTGTGTGTGTGGGGGGGAAATACTGACAGGCAGAATTGATCCAACTGGAACAAAAGCCACCACGGGGAGAAGCAGATCCAGCTCCTACCAGCCTCAGCACAGGGTGGGTGCAAGGACCGGCCTCTGCTCCTCTCCAACCAGCTCTGCGCTCGCGCCAACAGCCTGTCCATTTCCCCAGATCCCTCTGCCCAGCTGGGCAGTTACCTGGGAGGAGCTGCAGATGCCACATCCGTGCGCATCCCCTCAACGTGAGCCACGTAAATGGGATGCCCAGCAAGTGGCTGCAATTTCCTGTCACAAGTCACTGTAGCTTTAAGCAACTGCCCCAGAGGCACAGCGGGTAGAACCTAACACGGGCGCACTGCAAAACACAGAGCGGCAACACTGGGCACGTTCTTCACCAGGGTATAGAGCTATAATCTTTTTACCATTAGCATCATACCTAGAACATTCTAGGTCCAAAAAGATGAGCAGATGAAAATATTATGATTGAGACACAGTCCAAATTTTGGTCGATTTGTTTCCACTCTTATGTAAAAACTAACAACTAATATTTGCAAGAGTCCAGCCCAATCCAAGAACTTCCCCAAAACCTTTGCCCTGCATTTCTTAAATCTTAATAAGCAGTGCAGCTGAAAAAAGAAATAGCAAGTATCTATGGCAATATTTATTGCCTTGTCACTCCTGTACAAATGCCTGTAAGTAGCACCAGAATGGTTTTCCCCCTCCCAAATATGAGCATCTTTTTTAGAAGTTAAGGGAGCGGCATCATCAATTCAAACACTCTCCAAACTTGAAAATGTTTTTCTACTTGCTTCATCCTCAACATCTTAGACATCGATCAAGGCCCCATCTCTGGTGCATCCAAAACATTTAGTATTAAGGACATATCCCAAGCAATGTTGTTCAGTGGTCTTGCGGGTGATCTCAATTGGGAAAACCTATTTGCTGTGTGTTAATGCTAAGCATTGTCACCATTAAATAGTTCATGACATGTAGCCTTTTTTCCTCCCATCCTTTCCTGCTTTTAAAAACAACATTTCTCCAATAACTACTGTTACTGGATAATGTACTCTGCATGGATCTGCATGTGATGTGAAGAAAGGGATCCTTTTGCAGCTTATACTTGAGCAAGGGGTCGCTTGATCAAGAGCGGTCCCTTCTGAACGCTCAAATGAGATCTATGTCCTTTTCTTACAAAGATCAATAGAAAATCAAGAAAAGCCAAAGCCAGCTAGAAAAATCTAAGCCAAAACCATAAAAATTTTCATTGTAAAAAAACATACATATATTGTAGACCCCATAGAAAGGGAAAAAAATATACAAAAAAACCCTCAGTTCAACTCTGCCGAACAGGTTTATGACGAGATGCACTTGCTTTTGCAACATGAACTTTGAGTCACAAGCCCAGTCTTCATAAATACACAACACAATCCCAAATTTGAGGCTGTGGCACCACAGACAGTGAACAGTAGCTATTAGGATTATCAACATAACAATAATAACCACCACTGTAGCAGGAATAGCACAGGCACTTACAGTTCCTTCTTTCCAGGAAATGTTCCGGAGAGACAGTTTCAAAGTATAAGGAAATAAAAAGAAGTCACATTCTGAGATTATATATATATATATATATATATAAAAACATGTTCTAAGGGATGAATGTTGTTATCATAACAAGAATTTGTAATTCAAAAGCGTCTCTGAAACAATCAGAGCAGCTTTTCCTATAGCCCCAGTCTTGTTTTTGCAGGCTATTTCACAACTAAGCCTTGTAACTCGTAAAATCCACAAGTTAAGCAGAATGACAAAACAAACAAACCAACCAAAACAAAAGAACTCTGGAAAGTCTTTCAACCCTTCCAATAATGAATTAGAGGCCTTCTCTACATGTGCCTTATACATCACAGGTGCTCAGAGCAGCAATCTCTGTCTCTCTCTTCTGTGGCCATGAGCCACAACCACCTTTAAAAGAAATGACTCAAGAAACTGAGAGTGGTGCTTGAGAAGGGCCCCATGACTGCCAGACCATCCACATCCACGGATAGAAACTGCTGATAAAACTGCAAGTTTTCTCTTGCACCACTCCAAAACAGGAAGGTCAGACATTCTCCAAATGTGTCTTCCAAATGTAATCAGAAAGCAAGGTCCAGTATCATCATTTCTTTGTATTCTCACTTTTTTTTTCTTTAAATAGTATTTTCAGCTTAAACAGTGATCTAAAGTTCAAGTATTCCAAGACAGAGGATGTGAAAAAAGTCCCTTCTCCAGAGGAGTGATCTCGCTGGGTATGCCCTGGTTAATTTTAGGGCTCCAGAGTAGGTCATTTGCCACAGAGATTAACCAGTGCCCATTATAACACACCATTTATTTACACCATACAAGCTCATGGTCTTTAGCCTCTAGGCTCAAGGTAGCCTAGACACAGACATGCACCTCTGAAACCCTAGCTCACCCCAGGAAGCCAAGACACAAACCTGTCCTTATTGAGAGTGCAAAAGGATCGTCCCCAACAACCCAGAGCCCTTCAACTTCTGGACTGAGCTCTAATGGTTACTTAGCTTGAGACAAGCATCAATAAAGTCCTTGCTGAATTGTTACTGCATTCAAGAATAATTACAGAGTATTTATTTTATAAACAAAGGTGGCTTTTTCTTTTTATTTTAAGGCCTGCAAATCATGTTTATTCTCACAAGCTCCACATACTAACACCAACTCTTCTAAAAAAACTAGTAAGAATTTGTCTAATTTGAACTTATATGACATGTCAAAAGTCCAAAAATCTGTTGAGGTGCCACTGTTTTTCACTCTGTTTTTAATATGACACTTCTAAATAAGACTTTGGGCATTAGAAGGCAATATTTAAAACTCCTATGTTCCAAAATCTTGTATACATTTCTATCAAAGTCAAAATTCTATAAGCTGCTCATCATCATCAGAAACAAGGCAAAACTCAAAGTGCTAAAGTTTAAATTATTTTAACACACAGAAACACTAACCCTAATTCTCTCAGAAAGGTACATAAGGTAGTATTTAATAAAGTTCTCTCTCCATTGCAATGTGAATAGTTTCAAACTATTTGCTCAGTATTTAAGGTGAGGTGTATTTTAATGAACACTACAATTAACAAATGACCTATAATCCAATCAATTGCTATGAATGCCTGCTAGTCAGAGCTCCACAAATTATGGGACGTAACAGATTCGATTTCAAGGCCTGAAATGCTATTCCTCCAGATACATATTTTTTAAAAGGAGAAATAATCACCTCTTTGGAACTTTATTTTTCTTTCTCTTCTCCTTCCCCCTCCCTCATTTTATAACCAAGCAGGTCCAGCTTTATTTGGGTTATCAACGTACAACTTTCCAAACATTTCAGTCCATGAACAAATGCTTACTTTTACAGAATGAAATATCCACTTAGAGCATCCTGGCCTTAATCCAACCTGCTCCATGTAAATACACCCTGTAAAGCTGTTTATGCATGAACAGCTGATGCAACTGAAGACTGTCAATCAGGAGATGATCTGCGTGCCTACGTCAAGCCAGCTAGCTTGCTCTCCAGCCAAAGTATTCATGAGTTTTAAAGCAGAACAAGCGAGTGAAAGACCTGTGTTATTATATGTATTTCACTGTTACATGGCATAAAAAACAAGCAATGGATAGTGCTGCGACTGAAATTAGGGCACGTGACTTTTAAGAACAACTCCATTTCTGTGCACAAACTACCATCTACGCTACTTCTGCCACTGAAGATGTTTCAGGTCAAATTATTAAACATATTTCAAATACAACAGTATTGACTCGGTCGGCAAGTGCGCTTGGTGCTCATGGAACTTTCTTCAGTAAAAACGGCAGGACTTTTCAAGGTCTCAGTTTTAAGAATGGCCAGAGTCTCAGTTTTAAGAATGGCTATCAAGTGTGAGGCTCCCACATCCTGACCGCTTTGGTGAAACCTCTGCAGCAGCTGCACACAAGGATGGGAGAAGGTGTAAGGAACTTGGGCATTCTTTTGCTATGCACTTTTTCAAACAGATCTGTACCAGTTTCAAAAGACTGAAATAATATACCATGAAACAAGTGACATATACTTCCTATTAAGTGGATTGAAATTAAAAGGAGGTAATAACAAACAAACAACAAGACTAAAACCAGTGCTCTTCACATGTTTAAAAGAAAACACTTCTTTTGCAAAAACTAAAACTTTGGAAGTAAGACATTTCCATTTAGAAAAACCATTTGCTTCCCGGCAAACTGTGAAACCCTTTCAAGGGCAAAGAAATAATTTATAATCCGCCAATTTTAAAACACTCAAATAAGAATGGAATTATACAATACTGGGGATGCAGAAAGACTTCAATAAAAAGCGTAGAATGGGGTAACGTAGATGGAAACAGCAGAGATGCTTGTAAGCACAGCTGAAAACAGGCTTACCTGTATGCATCGTCTTCTTTCAAGTCTCATATCATCCTGCGGGCGTGTGGGGGGCGGGGGGAGTCCAACAGCAAATCACACTTTAAAAAGAAGAAAGAAGTATTAGTATACATACAAATTAAATTGATAAGATTTTAAACTTCCCCTCTACAAGGTTTCCATAGCACTTAGCACAACCCGTCCGGTAGGCATACCGAGAACTCAATCCCTCCAAAGGATCAGGATGCTCTAACACAAAAATTAAGGTTTCCAACAACAAAAGTAGAGATGGAAGTTGCAAAGGCTACCTTGTATTCTCATTTATTGTTAGCAAAAGAGATTTAAGTGACAAAATTTCAGGGATTAACTTCACTTTCTACTTGTCACTCAACACTGCTGAAAATTCAGGTCATTTGAAAACGTCCTGCAAAAGGGAAATTAACAGCTACTATCTTTGCAAAGCCCTTAAATATCTCTGTACGTTTTCAGAAACTCAGGGCAATATTTATACAACAAACCTAAACTTCTGTGGGGTTTTACTGAACCAGCAAACAAAGCAGAGAAACATGATTGCTCACAAGTCCACAACGTACAAGTCCGTTTTTCCTGCATCTCACATAAAATCCAATTTAGATTCATGATACACCAGATTACATATGGTCAAACCAGTAAACTCATAGCTTCCTACAGTTGAACAGATTGGAAAGGGCGAGTTCCTTAAACAGAACTCTTGAACAGAAGCTAGAAAGAAACGCAATATTTTGGAAAAATGTAACACAACTAACCAAACACTAGACAAAGTTTTTCAGTGAGTCTCTTTTCACGTCTTCTAATGAAATGTCATTGGTACTTGACAAAATATCAAAAATATCAAACAATTATGGGCTCAAAAATCTAGAGAACTTTCCCGCTTACCGCTGTGTCCAACTGAGTGCAACTCTAGCAGAACACAGGGTAGTGTTGTGGGCAACAGAGTGCAAATTCCCTTTCTTCTCATCCCGAAGGGAAAGGAAACCTCTTGACAAAGGGCACTAGCCAAGAAACGCAAGGAATTCCAGAAGTTTCAAGTCACATTTGCTGACTGTGTCATAGCAGTGAAGCGACTTTAGACACACGGGAAGCTCTGCTTTCTGTGACAGTAAATGAGTCTAGAACATCTTCAAGACCCCTACAGCACGAACTCCACAAAGGGCCCTATCTTGCAAAGGCTTCACAAAGGAAATAAAAAGATATGTGGGTGAAGCAAGCCAGGAGAGTATGACACACAGACCTGAATTATTTTATAATTTAAAAGACTGACTTAGCAACATGAAGTCAGGGAAGAGGTCCTGATATAATTCGAAGAGCAGGGAATCAACGTGCACTTCATAGCAATCCAACATGATTCCTCCTGTCCTGTTGAAACCGTCCGGGACCTTCCCGGCCTGCAAACCCAGCGGGCTGCTCCCAAGGGTGGAATTAAGGGCAGGAGGCAGGTGTCTCATGCAGGACCTGACCCCAAGCAACCCACCACAAAAAGCCACCTACAACATGGATGAAGAACAACGGTGAGGAGTTCTGGGGCTGACACCAGCATCACGAACCCTCGGCGTAAAAATCCTGGGCTGGATTGGGAAGAAGTTCTAATGGTTTCAACCATTTTTCTTCTTTTTTAAAATAGATACAAGCGAATCCCATGTGATTGCTGCAAGGGCAGCACATGAAACTTGAGAGCTGAGTGTCTTCTACTGTGCCTGGGCACTGCCAAGTTCTGGGAGCCCAGAGTCCCTCGCAGAGCCCACGCAAGGGCTTCCTGCTTCAGATAATAAAGCCATGACCACAGGAGTCCAGAATAAATCTCTCTTGCAACACAACTTGCAAGATCTTTATTGCAACAAATGAATCCCTCCAGCAGTTACATTTATTAGGCTTCAGGAACCCGGTCCGATCTACTTCTTGAAAAAGAAGGGAATTGGAAATAAAGAAGTTGAGGGAGGAAGAGATGACAAGAAAGGTGCTGAAGAGCAAATTACTGAAAGTGCTATAACAACCTAAAGGATAAAAGTTAAGGTCTTCCATTTAAAATAAAGCCCTCCTTACCAATCAGTTGGGTGTGAAGCTGCCATGCTGAAGCTCCACTCCAAGCTCTCGTTTCCGACTTTAATAACCTCTGCTTGTTACTCTTCCTTTTCCTACTCGCACAAGGCTCCTATGATTTATTTAACACACACATGATGGGATTAGCTGTCTATCCACAGCCATTTACCTGGTGGGAATCATTTCAAGTATTGGGTTCAACTTAGCACTAAATTAGCCAAAAGTTGCGGGACTCATTTCATTCCAGGTTACACTACAGAGGAGGTGGCTGTGAGGAAACCGATAGCTTGTCAGCCCCTTGGAGTTCCAATGATTTATTGCACAAGGCTCCTCACCAGCATCCCCTCCTTCCTCCACAACACTCATACCCAACTCGCATCTATTTGTCGTTGGGTTTTGCTGCAAATCAACAGAGTGGGTTTCAGGGCAGGATTACATATGAAAACTTAAAAATTAAAGTGCAAAAAAACCCACAATTACTGAGAACTCTCTGGAGAGGTTTCAATGTCTTCTTCTGTTCTCTCTGGTGTATGTCTAGATGTCAAATTAGAGCATGAGTTTTTGCAAGGAGGGACAATTTTATTATATATGAATGCAAGAGGAAGCCAGTTCAGCTGGAACTTGAGACAGCAAAACTGTAACAATAACTTGTAATAGTAATTTCATAAACCTAAAAATGTAGCTAAGCCATATAACACATTGAACATTTACATAATAAATATTAATATAAAGCATCTAACATGAAGATGGCTTTTAATGCTGCTTGTTGCATCCAATGCAAGTATGCAAAGCGTGGGTACCTGTCACCACCAGCTTCAAAGAAAAGCTGTGATTTCCTGATGATTATTGCCTTTGTTTTACGTATCAAACATTCGGCCCATGATTAATTTAATTAGGAGTTTTCAGAGTATCAGCTGTAGTACGTCCAAGAGTTTTAAAAAATCCAGTGGGGAGAATTTTTAATTTTTTTTTTCCATTTTGCTAATTAAAATCCTTTGTAGAGATGAGTTGTCTTTACTCAGTATCCTTATGTTCGAGGGATCCTGGCGGCACCATTAATAAAAACCTGGCTGGCTGTGCAAGCTAAGAGCGGGCAGCTTGTGGACGAGCCCTTTCCCATGTGGAGGAGCGATGTGGCAAACCTGGATAGCGCTGCTCCCGAGCCACCGGAGAAACCGCTGCGGGTCTCCTCCCTGCACGCGCCGCTGTCAGCGACCAAGAGAATCCAGGTCACTGGCCTTTGGTGAACGCGGGCCTGTTGCTAACAGCACAATATAGAGATGCTTACTTGGAAGCAAAAAGAGTTAGTAGAAAATTATCCTGTTCTCTGTTAAGATGCTGAACATATTGGATTAGAATGGA
>JAUBOD010000279.1:3534893-3545488 GCA_032353885.1 Nothura maculosa | reverse complement strand
CCTCTATACAGTAGAAACAATACACTTTTTTACTCTCTGATTTAGTTTCTGCTATCTTTCAGTTGTGTTCACATCCTATAAAGAACACTGAAAACCGTCCTTTATTAGAGCATCAGTTTTAGAAACTTCAAATAATCTCTCAGTTTTTCCAAAGAGGAACAATCCCTATTTTGTATGCGTGTATCTTTCTAATGGTAGAACAGAGTTCATGTAAAGAAGTCAGAAGCACGAGACGATTTTAGAAGAAATCTATCTATTGTACTGCTTTGTGGCAGCGTTCACAAAAACAAAATTAAAACTTGAGCTTCGTACTTTGGGGTTTTCTATTTGAAACCCAAAGTGTTTTTCTGCTCAGAAGTGTAGTTCTTAGAGGGGAGAGAGCACAAGAACCAGTGAGAAGGAGCAAGCAGGAGACAGCACACACAAGAGAAAAAAGAAAAGAGCAAAAGACAGAGCAATGGATTGAGCAAAAGAGAGAGTAAAAGAGGAGCTAAGGCACGGGCACCAGTCAGAGCAAGAGGAAAAATGGCACAAGTGAGAGTGTGGGAAGACAAGGGAGAGAGAACACTAGCAAGAGAGCCCCAGACCAAGTGGGGGATGGATGAAGAGCGCAAGCAGGAGCATGAGAGATCGAGTGCAAGCCAGATTTAGGAGCTGCAGAAAAAGAAGGAGCTGCATCAAGTGAGAGGGGCTGTTAGGAGAGACTTAGCATGTGCTAGGGCGCACACCAGCAGGCAGCTGCGGGGAGGCAGCGTGAGAGACGGGGCACTGAAGTTAGCAACAGTGAACAGGAGCGCAAAGCAGCTCGTAAGAGAGAAGCGAGGAAGGAGAGGGAGTCTCCGTAGGTCTCCGGGGAGTGCCTTACTACAGGAAAGGTGGCAAAGCCCCCTCAGAGGGGTGTTCTCCGTCAGGCAACAGCGCTCCCAGAGCCAGTTCCCCAAGCCCTGCCTCTCCCGAGCTCCTTGTGCCTGTCCACCCACGCAGGCCGCTCCATTATCTTGTCAGATGTCGGAGCAGTGGCACAGTGTACTGGGTCTGGGAACTGATCTGCCTGAGAAGTAACCTGATTCTCCGCCCCCACACACCCAAATGTTATATATATAAAATTCTACATTTCAGCCAACTCAGTTTCAGGGGCTGATTCACTGGCTGCCCTTACAAACAGCTGTGCCAACACAAAGCAGGTGGCAACAAGCAGCCAGAATCCAGTGGGAAGGGGAACTGCTTAAGCTGGAGTTGCCTTGAGAGGGCTGCATGCTGTGCCCTTTGCCTTGCAACTGCCCTTTCAACTCTTGCCCTCAAAGCACTTCAGCACCTCTACATCTTGCAGCAAAAACTTCCATTTAGATAACTAACACTGCAAAACAAACACACAAAACGTCACCAAACTAATCGCTGCTAATGTCCCACGTCCTTTTGGAAATGATGTAGAAAAACAAAAAGTTGTGCGTTTCAACATTTTGCTTCTTCGCTCTCTCCTATTTCAAGTTTGGCAGAGACAGAGTTTGAGGGAGAACAGAGAAACTTTCTCTAGCCTGAGGAAAGCCTGCACAGCCTCGGGCAGGTGGGAGGAGAGAAGGGGTTGGCGTGGGAGGTGAGGGAGGAGAGAGTCAATGGTGCTGGTGTTCTCTTCCACATGGCTGTTCTTGGCTGCGCTGCCAAACCCCTCAGCATTCTCTCACACTGAATATACAGATCATCTTACCATCTTTACCTCATGCTGCAAGGTAAAGTTGCCTTGGATGAAAGAAGAGATTGCAAAGTCTTTCCAAATTTCCCCACATTCAAAACATTTGGACCACTGCAAAGACTGAGCTGTAAAAGACCAATAGTTTGGGTCTTCAAGCATCAGTTTTGTCAACTTGCTTCCCTTCACTGGCCATATTACCAAGCAGCATCTCACCACTCAATGACAGGTTTCCTCAGCTGAAACTCAAACACAGAACACTACTACTGTAAAAAAGTCAAATTTAAGACATGTCGCCACTGTTGCCTCCCAAAAGCCAGCCAAGCCAAGATATATTGCAGTGTGGTTAATACAACTGCTCTTGTCTTGTGCATGGAGCCCATCGTTCTCCAGAGGGATCACTCTCAAGCGGCTGACCCTCAAAACAGTGAAATCAGCATTAGAGGCTGTAGCTCCCTACTGGGTCAGGTAGGAGAGACGCGAGCTTTCGTACTGGCAGGATGGAAATGTTTGCAGCACACAAACTGGGCGAGCAGAACGTACGCCCCTTTCTCCTTCCATGGAGAAAGTTTTGTAACTGCCAACAAAACAGAGACTAAGTTAAGAAAGGTTTAAATTAAGGTGGGCCTGATCATCAACTCTACCTCTTCTACATATTTTATAAGACAACTTTTACCTGCAGAGTCCAACACTGTTTATTCACTGAATAGGTGCATATCGATTACATGAGGGTGACAGGCAGAAGCAAAAGCACAGCTATGCAGTGAATTACTCTATTTCCTGAATTACTCCATCACCTCTTCCAGAAATTGAGGGACATGTATCAAACAAGGCAGAAGACTGCAAGCAAATACACTTCTAAGGCAACTGAATTCCTTTTGGAAAAGGTGGGTTGTAACTCTAATTCCCTCCAAATTCTAAACAAATCCTGAATTCTGTGAGCAGAGCACTATCTGCAGATGCTGAGTCACTCTCCAACCTTAAGACAGACAGACTACTGCTCTAAATTACAAAGTGCTCCGAATAGAAACTCAACCCAAATGTAACTGAAAATGCTCAGCATGCTGCTGCTAATACAAAAAGGACCTAAGCCTCAACCTTCAACTCTGCCCTCTGCATCACCCTGGCGCTACAGGCAGGTCACTTTATCCTTTCTATTGTTACCATTTCCCCTCCTAAAAACCCAGGTACCAACAAGCATTTATCCCCCATTAGCAAGCCCCAAATTGCTCCTGTGTATGGAAAGCAACATGAAGAAATGAAGCCTTACATGAAATGCCTAAGTTGTTGGGGGAAAGGAGGGCAGGGGGAGGAGGTTACTCTGTCCCTCAGGTTATTTGCCAACAAACAAGATACACGACATTAAAATCACTATTTTTTTTTGGTCTTATTGTGCATTAGAATCTAATCACAGAAAATTTTTTCTCTTCCCCAAGACGCTTGGCATCTTGCCGAAAGACTCTCTCGCCATTTACTAGATTCAGATACTAAAACAATAGATCCATGGGCAAACCCAGGCAGAGTTACAAGTCACTAAGCACAAGGTTTGTACCTGAAATATATATACATATATATTTTTATATAAATATGTGTGTATATATATATATGTGTGTGTGTGCATATATATGTGTATTTATAAATATAAATTCTCTCTATCTGAAGAGCTGCATCTTTCTTGAGCACTATCCATTCCATACAATGAGCAAATACGCATTTTAAAATAAAACTACTTTTTAAATACACAATTAAAGTTCAGATCAGCATCAGGCCACAGAATCACGGGCAGCAAAGCAGGAGATAAATTCCCCATTTCTGCCATCCTTTCGGCAGAATTTACTTTACTTGGCTTAATTTGAAAATTTTTATGGAAATAACTGATTCAAAGGCAATTCCTCAAATATACATATGACTAGAGCACAGTAGAAAGCCCATGCTTACAACATACAGGATACAAGGCATACCTGTTTCCTCAAATAACTAAATAAACTTGCATTATCAATCCTATAGGTTGCATTATCAATCCTATAAAATCCTATAGGAAGCCTATAGGTTTATATATATATATATATAAATATACTAACAGATAACTTAGCAATTTTATTCTGAGTCCACTGTATGCTTGCTAAAGATGTATCTTGAACTTCCAACTTACCTCAATCCACAGCTACCAAGTTTTGTTTTGTGCAAACAAAACTCTGCTATAATATATGAAGACTTAAAAAAGGGAGTGGAGAGGGCAGGACAAAGCAAGGAAAGCAGCAGCCCAAATAATATGGAGAACCTTCCACCAGGAAATATTAAATGCAAATTTTTCAAATACTAAAGTCTTAAATTCAGTTTTTTTTAATCACACTGTACAAAATACCTGCATATTTTCATATCTCCATAAAGCAGGAACCACAAGACTTCCAAAATCTTAAAGGAAGAGAGGCAGGACCAACACTGCAGCCAAATACTGATTTAGATACACAAGCCTAAGATGATACATTTGAAGAAAAAGATATAAAATGAAGAGGGAGATGTGATAAAGATAGATCAAATGAGGAATGACAAGAGGAAGGTCAACTGAAAACCAGCTAGTCCCTCTTTTCCATAACAGAGCTTGGAAACATCTACTGAAAGGCAATAAATATAAAGCCAATGAAATAATTTTCATACACACACACACACACACACAAATAAATGGGAACTCAATCAGAAAATTGGACAAAATTAAAAAATAAACAATCTCCTGTACTGCAGCAGGCAAGTTTACCATGAACTTCTCAGTGCTAAGAAGTTGTTTCATGATACAGGGAATACTCATGTTTAGCAGTTCCTTTATCACATCATTGATATCTAAACTACCTAGCTTTTTTTTTTAAAAAAATATTATGCTTAGAAGTCTAGTGCTAATGCACATAAGCCTGGTCTATATCCAGGGAAGTGTGTTCCTCTTGTTTTCTTAACTTTTTTAACACAAACATTCTTTCAAAACTAGTATTTTAGTTTGCTGCAATTGCCTGGCAGCATGCATATTAAGCTATGAAGTACCAAGTATTAGCTTTACATTCACATTTAGGAATTGTTTCCAATTCTAGTGGTTCCTTATATTTAAAAAAAAAAAATATAAATGTTCCTAAATCTCCATCAGAGTAAAACCAGAATCAATTTTAAACTGACCACAAAGGTTGTCAACATGATCACCGAGCTCGGTACTCCCCCTCCCAGAGTCTGCTTCCACATGTGCCACTGTGTTGCTCAAGGTTTTAAAACTCAGCTCATAAACTTGGGAACGGCCCTTGCCGTAAGCAAGGCTGTGCCTAATGTAACTCCAGAGAGATGCATGAACCAGTGTTGAGATGGGGAAAAAGACGGAACGCAGAGTCGCCCAGATATAGGGAACTGCAAAGCACGACTGCGCCATGTGTGAAATACGCAGGTGGGAATAAGCTGGGCATAAATCCCGTGGAGACAGGAGAGACATCCTCTTCTAAAGACTACATGGGCTACCATTAATGACTCTTACACCTCTAGATTATTAAATCTTAGACCTTATATCATTAAATTGTTGCACTACAGGAGACTCAACTTACAATAACCCAAAACTCTATTTTATTTACCTGACCAAAAGCCAAGCAAACCACAAACATGTATGCATTTACATAATGCCATAACAGAATTCTACCCAGAAAAACATTACAAATGAATGGAAAAGCATCTCAAAGTCATGAAATCCTGATTAAATGGAGAAAAAAAAAATACTTCATGTCATTCAGCACAAAACAAAATGGAAATCAGATTCCAACTAGGGCCCCCAAGCAGAACAATACAAAACCCAACACTTCTAGGTATTCCTTTATGATACAGCTTTCAACCACAATTTTGATAGTCATATATATTTTCCACTCAGCCCTCAACATAGCTGAATCATTTATGATGCTGTCTCTAGCAGACGTATTTCACATAAGACATTAATTCATTTAGAATCTAAGCCTGCAAATCACACTGTATATTAAAAATAATAAACCTTCAGGGCAAGTCTGAGGGGCTATAAGAATGTGTGTGTGTGTACATATACATATTACATATATATATATACATATATATATATATATATGGTACAGCCTTTGGCATGAAACTACAGTAACTGCACAGTCAACTGACCTCTTCCACACTTTGGGGGAAAAGGAGTAACACAAGGTTGTAGTCTAAAGGCCCTGGTTTGTTCATATAAAAATGTTACTTCAGCAAAAATGTTCACAATTTCAGTAGGGAGAGAGAGGGGAAAACACTAGCTATGAGCCATAATATACATATCTATCATTTGCAGCAATACTTATTCTATTGCATAGGGCCTACCATAAAAACCTGAACTTCTAAAGACAAACGAAGGCTTCAAACATGAACTCACAATTTTTTGCACACCTTTATATTAATTCTTGCTTATACATTTTAAGGAAGAGCAACAAAACAACTAGAATTAGAAGTGATCTACAAGAGTTAGCAAGCTTCTAGTATCAATTCAAATAAGGTGTATTAAAAAAACAATTTGGCTGGAATCAAACACATACCTTGTGTATTTTGCTTTTAATTTCAGTAAAACCTGCATTTAAAAAATAACAAGAATACATTTGGTTATATACTTATTCGTAGAAACAAAAGCTGTAGTGACTAGTGGAGAGACCAAATAGAGGTCAATGTAAGGAAATTTATTGTCTTCCACAAAATAAAGGTCTGGGCATTGCACTTCCCTACCTGATAATGTGTTTTTTTTCTTTTTACTTCTTCCTTCAGTTTAAATAGTAAACTCATAGCAGACACACAAAACTATTTCCCCCTTCAGTGAATGTGCTGCACTCCGCTTGCCTCCTCAGCAACATCCCCGCTAGCAAAGCAAATGAGAAGTTACTGTTAACTGTGTAAACACAAGCGAAGATTTGTGCATTGATAGGCAAACACAATCACTAATGAACAAGCTGATAGCTACCCGTGTTTGCAGCCAAGAAGGCAAAAGTGGGATGAGCAGTAGGTCAGGTCAATAGGACTTCCAAGTTTCACTGGCCACTTGCTTTAATCACCAAAAAGTGCTTGGTTAGCCATAGTTGTGGTAGGTAGCATTCTAGAAGTTTGATCTTCTTCAGCAGCTCACCAAAATTCACCCTTCATCTTTTCAACTGCATTTTGCAAGAGTAATGTTGTCATTGGACATAAATTTATACATTTCCATTCCTTTCTTATTTCACCATCCCAACTGTTATTAGAAATCAAGAGGAAACTTTTCAATATATAAATATATTAATATATTATTAACCTTTCCCTTCCTTGACCCAAAACTCAGCCTATTCTTAGTTTGCCTTTTAAGAAGAAGAAAGAAAATAAAAAGCTTGGGAACTTTGTGTATTATAGAAACTGAAAGCTTAGTTTCTCACAGCTCCAACAAAACAGTGTCACTTGAGGAGTTTCACTGTCATTTACTCACTTTCACTTTCAGCTATTTAAGGTTATTACAATATTGGGAGCCTGGAAACTTTGCAAAGGACTGTTTACAAAGAAACTGCTCGCTTAGGTTACTTGAACTGCACGAAAACTTTCAGCGTTCTTGATTTTCAGACATGATTTTAAGCTGATACTAAACTAATTGTGTCATATAATGCAGGCAAAGCAGTTGCCTTCTAGGCTTCTCATAGAGGTTCCCAAGTATTTGCACTGCACTGATTGCAGCAGTTATTAGGGCCTGTCTCCTTCACCTGCCCAGCTCTTTAGTGACTATTCTCCCTGCAAACCATAGGGACACACCAGAATTCCTGAGGATATGATAATGTCAGTATCTTTGGGAGTGAATCATCTCTTTCCTTACCAACACTGAAAAAAATACCTTTTTCTTGGCAGTTGAGAAGGAAAGAAGGAAAGAAGAGAGGGGAAAGGAAACGGGATGGAGGCAAAGGGACACTCTGGTGAATGACTCAGACACCTGCTTTACAGACCAAGCTAAAGCAGAGCTTCCCTCATCTGGCATCTCAGCCAAGCAAGCCATGTTTAGGCACCCACAGATCTGGGACAAAGTTTGTATCTTGGATATGGAGCTAAAATCTCAGCAAGGCCAGGGCTAGATTTGCACCAAAGATCTGTCCTAAAGCAAGATGCCTGACTCAGCAGGTGTAGTTAACTTTTCCTCTGTTGTGCTTGGAGAAAACAATCAACACGGAGTTTTATCTTCCTCCCAACAAGGGAAGGAGATAACCTATGGCCATCAATTACAAACTGCTACCTTAATTGTTACATGCAGCTCATGATCAGTCTATGGGTATTTGGGTCACCTCTAAAAGAGAGTATAAGATAACTGTACATGTTGGACATGCCTTTCTCGAAGAAAGGGTTGTTCCCAATTATCAGAAGTTTTTTTCAGGGTTTCTAAATCATCAGTTGGTTTCCATAGTTCTCTGAATTCTCCTGTGGAAGAACCCATCCAGCATGGGGAAGGAAAAGAGAATTCCTTTTTTCAGGATGTCTTGTTTGCTTTTCACCCCCACACACACATGCATGTTCATAACTTTACAAGAAAAGTATGTTACCTTGGGCAAGCAAAGTTTTTGTATTATTCCAGATAGCCTTGTAGGAAAAAAAAGTCTCACTACATAGACATATAAAGTCCCTTTGACCTTTAAAAGTCTGGTTAGCAGAAAAGTTCAAACATATTAAAAAAAATCTTACTGAAAAGGAAAAGAAATTGTAAAGTAACTTAACAAATAGTCCATTGCAGTCAATTATAAACACAAAATGACAGTTCTCTCAAGCCTATTCTACAACATGATCTGCTTACAAAAGTATTTCAGAAGTCATACAAGCCTCCCATGATTCCACAAAACAAAGTCATCAGAAAGATTTTGGTAGCTTTTACAGAATAGTTTTCCAAATAGTACTAAAAATGAAATACACATATACACACCAAAAAAAAATAAAATAAAATAAAATATAATAAAATAAAAAATCAACCTGCAATCCTGTAATCAGTCAAGAACACCTGAAAGATTTTTAAGAGGAATACTAAAGAAGGTATAGAAGATATATAATTTTAATCCCATTGCTTCTCTGGTCAGAGTACATTTTTGTCTTTTAGGTGGTCATTTCAGTCCAAACTTTTTATGAGGTTTATTAATAATAAAGGTTATCTTGCATACCACCATATGACCAGCTATAGTTTCCACACATGACAGCATAATCCAGAAGGGGGTTTTCACCTTCCATGTTCAACTGCCCATTAACTCTTCTGAGCCAAGATGGGAGAAAAAAAAATTACCCCAAGTCCCTTAAGGGGCAGTATAATAATACAGTTAACCCAGACAAGTTTCTTTGCAAGGCCTCATCAGAATGAAGACCCCAAAATGTGATATACATGCCAGCAACTATGCCTAAGTTAAATTTAGCTTAAAAATCTTAGACAAGGCACACAGTTTGCACTAGACAGTGGTCATGCTATTCTAAGTAACCTATTACTGTTGTGCTAGAAGTCATTTATGAGCATCATGTGCAAATTCCTAGTCTGGACGGAACCCACATATTGATAAAACTGGTAAGTTTCTGATCACTACATCATTATTCTGCACAACTTAAAGAATACTATTCATAAAATGGTATTGAAATAGAGACCTCCTGGCTACCAAGTGGTAAAATTATCCTTTCTGCTGCTTCTCTGTGACAGTCCAACATGGCACAGTGGAGATCCCAATGACAAGTTCAAAATTCTCCCAAGTATTGATTCAGTAACAATAATATTGTTACTGAAGTAACAAACTGTCTTTTATATTAGCCTCAAAACAATTATAATGCATACACAATATTTTAAGAAAGTGAATGGTCCTCTTGATTTAAAACTCTAATCAATTTTAAACAAGATAGAGTTACTTTATTCAAATAATATTTAAAACCCATTAATTAAACCGGGTAAATTTCAGAGACTTCAGGAGAATCTACAGTTCACAGAAGAAAATGTAAATTTAATGCAACACAGCCTACTCCACACTGCAAATAAAAAAATAAGTTCTAAGTCTAAATACTTCAAATGAGCCAAAACATTTAGCATGTTCTATATAAGCAGTCTCTATACATCTCCCCCTATTTTGCTAAATATATCTGGTTAATAGCTAACAGGCAAATACTAGCTCATACTCAAAAATTAACTTCAGGATTATTATTCTAAATTTATTAAGTATAATTTCCTAAAAAATATCCAACCTAGAAAGGCCAAAAAGGAGGGAGAAGGAAGGGAAAAACAAGTTTTTCCCAAATCCTCTTAAGGTTATAGACTATGCCATTGACAGAAGTCAAATTATGGCCAGTTACAGGTAGATAATTGAATCCTATTAAAAACGTCTGCTAATTTATCACCCGGCATTCTCCAGGTATTCTTCAGCTTTACTCTCCTTTTCTTAAGGAAACTGAAATACAACCACAGAAAGTTAACTCCCACTGATCTAGATCCCTGGGACATCACATCCATGCCCCAGTGCCTACTGGTAAGAGCCACCAGCACACTCCCACTGCCATTAAAAGGGTACCTTGTCAAAACCCGGCTTGCTGGTAGATATCCCCCCTTTGTTAATGTTAAAGAACAATGCATGTTTGTTTCCCCCAGCGGCCGGGCACTCGCAGGAGCCCCGGCCCAGGCAGCAGTGCAGGCCCACGGCCGCGGAGCCCCGACCTCCTCCTCTCCAGGCAGCCCAACCTGCAAACTCCAAAGCCGACCGACACTCGCCCACCCGGCCCTTGCAAAGCGCGGCCCTCGCCGCCCTCTGCCCACATTTCGGGGCCGGCCCCGGGCCAAGGCCGCTGCCCCCCGCCACCGCGGCCGCACAAAGCGCGGGGCCCGCCTGACAGCGCCCACGCAGGTGCCGCGGCCCGCGCGGGGGCCCCGCCGCACAACAGGTGC
>JAUBOD010000279.1:3510323-3533543 GCA_032353885.1 Nothura maculosa | reverse complement strand
AAAAAAAAAAAAAAAAAAAAAAAAAAAGCCAACTGACAAAATGGCGGCGGGGCGAGCCCGTTGCCACGGCAACTGTCAATCACGCCGCCCGGACTCCCCACCCCGGGCGGGCGCTGACGTGGGGAGGGCGAGAGCGGAGGGCGGGGCCTCGGTCGCCGCGGCAACCGCGGGTGCCCCGCCCCCCGCCGGCGTGTGACGCCACCCGCGCCGGCGCGCGCGGGGGAGGGGCGGCCGCCTTCGCGCCGCGAGGCCCGTGGCGGTTTAACGGTTTAACGGTCGGTTAACGGGCAGGGCGAGTCGCCGCTGCCGCCTCGCGCCGATCCGCGCGCCTTCCCCGGCTCTCCAGCTCCTCGCCCAGGTGCGGAGGGGCCGAGGGGAGCGGCGCTCCCCAGGAACGGGCGCTGCTGCGGCAGCCCCGCGTGCAAGGTAAGGCGGGCGCCGCCGAGGTAAGGGCTGGGTGGGCGAGCAGGGGGCGACGCTGCACTTGGGGGGCTCGCCCAGAGCTGGAAGAGACATGGAGTGTCCCGAAGCGCTTGGTGGGCATAACTTTTCTCTCCATCCGACGCTGAGAGATGTATTTAAAAGTATGCGTGCCTTCTTAATAAAAATAAATACATGTTAAATGAAAACGCTGAGGTGTTTCATCATGTGGCATTTACGCTGTGGATATGTGGGGAGTGGAGAAGGGGTCTAGGGTTCCAGAGGGAATACTGACTTGATTCTACTGTGGACCAGTATGGACATCTGTGATTGGGTTTCTTGTTTCTTGGGATTTTTTTTTGTTTTTTTTTTTTAACCTATGAATAGCCACAAAGATCCAAAAAACAGAATGTGGCCTTCACCTAATATTTTAAATCTGATGTCTGTTTTTCTTTAACCTATTTGTTTCAGCTCACAGTCAGCTTTGCCCCTTGAAGAAATCAGGACATGTTACAAACACTTGTTCATTACTCCTTTCTGTGTTCTCTTACTGCTCTCTGAATTTCAGAGCTAGAAATAAGCAACTAAAGGTAGGTGCATTAACAGCCAAAGTTGTACGTTCCCCAGTTACCTAACCATGGCTGAACAATGACCTAACCATGGCTGTTTTTATGAGGAGTTCAGCTGAACTAAGATTTTGTTGTTTGAGAAGAACAGTCCACACTGTCTTCGCCTCCAGCCGTTTAGTCCGTCTGTCCATTTCCTACAGCAAGATGCGAGCCAGCGTTGAGTAATGGACACACTGACTCTTACCAAAAGGAAAAGTCTTTTTTTTTTCCTAAGATACCTGCATGAATAGTTTCTCTGACACAAGAAATGAAAAGTATCTAGTTAGCATGAGCTGTCTTGCATCTATTTAGTCCAACTGACGGGTAAGGAAGGGCAGCTCATACCTTGGTGACAGTGGGATTGGCATTTGCTGTATGTTATAGTGTATGTAACAAATTATATAATGGGGGGGGCGGTCCTAGCACTTGGAGTGATTACAAACTTCTCATTCATTTACACACTTGCTCAGTAATCTTATGCTTTTATTTTGCTGGCTTTAGCCAAGCTTGCAGAGATGGATATGGGACAACTGGGGCTGAAAACACATAGAGCCTGTACGAGAAATTTAAAATGTCCTACAGGACGTAAAGTGGTGGCTTTTTATTATTATTATTCCTTTCCTGCATATAACATCAACCTTATCTTGTCTTGTTCAGGTAATGTTCTTGATAATAAATAATTTGTACTGGTCTTCTCTTGTACAGTAGTATTTCCTTAAATGTCCACTACATTAGAAGCACATACATGTGAAGACACACACCATCTATTTTTTTTGTCTGTTCAGCAATTCAACAGGTAAAAAGTGCTGAAGCTGCTACCAGTTAAAATTGAGGAACGAGGCCCTTGTGAACTAGATTTCCACCAGAATCCTGCTCTGGCCACAGCTCTGGGATGAGAGCTGGTATCAGGAGGAGCTTTTGTATCTGTTT
Organism: Nothura maculosa; assembly: GCA_032353885.1. Classification (NCBI taxonomy): domain Eukaryota; kingdom Metazoa; phylum Chordata; class Aves; order Tinamiformes; family Tinamidae; genus Nothura; species Nothura maculosa. Next base: position 3,531,585 of record JAUBOD010000279.1, on the reverse strand, counting down.
GCATTGGTGGAAGGTCTTGTTTCTTCTATTGCATGCATGTTTAAGGCTGGGCCTAGGGATCTGAGCGATTTCCAGGCTTGCACCCTGCCAAAATCTTGCCCACCTGGCAAGTTGGCACATAGGCTGGTAGCAGGAGCTGGAAGTCCCACATGCTGACGGTAGGAAGTGAGGGTCTTCCAAGTGGGACGCTCAGCTCCCATGCAGGTAAGTGCTTTGTTTTAAAACTAGGTCAGCTCTCTGATCTATTGTCTAATAAATCCCACAAATGGTTTTACTAGAACAACCAAGACATGAGAAGAAATGTACACAATAGATTAGAACAAATGTAAATGGAACAATGAGACAGTATGTTCCTCTTAGTTCAGTAAGGGCAAAGTAAAGCAATCTGTAACATTCAAAATATCCGAATCAGAAATTTGCAGTCAACCTGTGGTGATGAGTCTGTCTTTCCTTCTGTTTCTAGTAAGAATATAGTGAAAAACATAATCCATCCTGGTTTTCTCTGCTTTTCGTTTACATTTGCACCTATGCTGCCAACAAAGCAGACTTGAGACTGAGTGTAAATGATTGTGATTCTTTGAACCTAAAGAATCCAAGAGCTTTCAAAAGCACAGGCTAACACAAAAAACATACCGTCAAAACAAAGGGTTTCCAAAATAGGTGGCTGTTATTATCAGTATTGGGAAAACACCAGTTTTGTCATCTAAAAGAAGAAAAGGATAAGGCATGACAGATGAGTATGGTGATGAATAAAATAAATATTTGTGTTCCTATTTCCTTGCTCTTTTATCAAGTAAACAGAATAGAGAGATCAATAAATCATAGAGGAAAGAAGAAAATTACATGAATTTTCATGCTTTGAGGCTTCTAACTGATAATGATTAGCAAGGAATCACTTGTCAGGTCTACTTGTTTGCTTTAAAATTTCTGGTAGTGGAAGCTACTGTACGAGAGACAGCGCTGAAGTGGATGGACGCCTGGTGTGATAAACGTGGCCCTTCTATGGCCACAGCGGCCAGTTCTCTTTTATTTCTCAGCTCATTTGCTTGCCTCTGTTTAGAGGCACACGGTACAAGTTGGCCTGTGAGGCCTCTTCTACCCATCTTGGCTTCTGCATGTTGGAAGCAACAGACAGTTCCAGAAACTTCTCACTCCTTGTCAAAGACTCACCAGGATGTCATTAATTTTGAGTTGGGAATGTCTTATGAACACACAAATTGCATCAGTTAGTCTCTATTTACAGTTTCTGTGGTGAAGGCATTTTCCTAATTAAGGGGTTTCGTACTTTCCAAGTCTGCTGAAGTTGTTGAGTGTCTTACCAGCCTGGTTCTATCTCCTTTTCCTGCTACAAACTATAGATAATCATGGAGCTGTTTCAACCATGTATTAGAGTATGATGATGGGCAATGTTTGCCAGTTTTTCCTTGCCGTATCAGGTAGGAAGTGTCGACTTGCTTCTTGGCCATAGGTGCTGAAACCATAGGTGACTTCATTTTGTGATCCGAATCCTACAAAGCACTGGTAGCCATGCGGTTTTTCCTTTGGAGTGTGTGTGCTCCTCTCTGAACTTCTTTCACACCAGCCATGGGGACACATCCATCCTTTCAGGGGTCAATATTTGCACCTTGAGTAGATGCTTCAGATACATCCTGCAAGTAGCAATTCAAGTAGTCCTTGGTATCGTGCACATCTGCAGTTCAGAGCCCACCTGGCTCAGGACCTTTAGAGAAGGTCTGTCCATACCGCAGAGAGAGGAGATGTCAACCGCTGGGCCAGGCCGCACGTAGCTCAGTGCCCTTGGGCTGCGCCAAGCGCAGCCCCACGAGGGTTCTGCGCCCTGGGCTACGGCAGCGGCGCCTCCGAGGGAGCCGCGGCAGCGCTCGCACCGGCCTCACCCGGCATCCACCTGGCGTCTGTGGGAAGGGGCTGCCAGGAGCCCCGGCTCCATCCCTGCCCAGGCTGGAGGGGTTGCTGTGGGAACCTGTCTGCGTGGAGGTGGAGAGGCCTTGGAGTCATCCCGGAGCCCCGCTGGCACCGCGCGGTGCCGCCTGGCAGCCAGCGCTGCCTGCTGTGTGGGCTGGCCCGCCCGCCTCTGGAGCAGAAGGACCTGGAATTGCTGCCGGCACAGAACACGCGCTGCTCCATGGCTTTTCTCACACATTCTCCTCAATGGTTGCCGTTTATTCACTTCATACAGAGGCAGGTTGAGAATTCCAGGTCCAAGTATGACAAGTTGCATCAAAGCCCTTTCCCAAAACAGGGGAGTCCCTGGAGAAGGAGCCTCTGGGAAAGAGGCCATGGCATTCATCGGGGTGAGATATGTCCTTCAAGGTGCCATCATGCAAGTCCTTCTGAAGGCCATTTCTATGATAAATAAATACGTGGCAGTGAGAGTGAGAGTGAGAGTGATAAACAGTGATCCTAAAGACTCATTCTTAGGAATGTTGTGAATCAGGAGTCTTGTCCCTTTCCCTTCTGGAAACCTCTTTAGATCCTAAATTTACAACTCATAGGAAGATTTGTTTTCCCTTTTTTTGGAAAGATGAAAAAGGCATAAAGTAATTTAATCCTGAAGTTTCACTCACATCCACAAGGAGAGGATGCATCCACACAATGCATTTCTCCCTAGAAAAAATGTATTTGGTTCTGCCAATTCTAACACAGGTTGAGTCGACCTACAACTATTCAATGTCAAGCTTTTGTAGAAAAGCTCTGTAGGAAATTCCTGAAAGAGTCAGAAAATGTCTTCAGTCCTGTTAAAATTCGGCTCTTCCTCGGCAGCTCCTTCTCAAGCTTCTCCAGTGATGCAAAATACCGTTTCCTCACGCGGGAGCTGTGCAGCAGAATGTGTCTTCGCTGGCCAACACGCCAACTTTGTTCCTGCTGTCAAGAGGAAGATTCTCGTGTTCCCTCAGAAGGGCTGAGGCGCTGACACATGATATTTGCAGTGTCCTGACTTCACAGACCTGTTCAGGAAAGTTCTTGGAAGCGTGTTCTGCCAGTGTACCCACACGGTCGTAAAAGCTCCTGCTGGCTGGGACAAAAACATGATCGTGGCAGGTTTAAAGTTACACTTCTCTGGAAGTGCCCACAGAGCTGAACTTGGCACACTAAGGAATTGTTCTGCGGGCAGTAAGCACAGCCGTGGCGGGCTCTCTGCCCCTTCTCCTCCCGCACCTGCTGTCCCTTCCCAGCCCCATATTTTATTCCACGTTTCCAGATTCCCCCTGTGCCCCAGATGCTGAAGTGCGCAGCGGATCGGCACGTGAGCCCGCTCCGTGCCGCTGTGGGGAGGGCAGAAGGGCCGCGGGCACCTGTGTGGGAACCACACGTGCGTCTGCAGCTCCAACACCACGCGGGGAAGGATCGCGCCGTGCCGATGGATCAACACCATCCTGCGCCCCATGTGCTCAGTGCCCGCTCCCGGGAGAGGCCTGTGCGGAGCGGGAATCCTGCGGGTCTGCAGTGAGCCCGGCTGACTTGGCTCTTTGTCAGGCCTTAATAGTTCTCCATTAAGTCCTCTCAAGAACTTACATTTAGTCCTTGAGACTACATTACATTTTAAAATTACATTACATTACATTAAGTTCTCTCTTGAGGGGGCTGTAGGATTTTCTGTTTCATAGTGTCACTGTTGACACCCCAAATTCCCTTGTGCTGGGACCCATTAAACTAGCTATTAGGCTGCCAGAATGAGAAGCAAAAATAAAAATAAAAGGTTGAACAAATTAAGGCTTTGGGCATCAGCAGGTGATAAAGCTTTGCAGGGTGTTCGTGTCCCCTGCAAAACCAGTCTGAGGTAACAGTAACACATCCTTCTTCCACTGAGGTTAGAAAATCTGATTGCTCATTCAGTCACTATGGGTATGGCTCTGGGAAAAAAGAAAACTGAAAAAAAAACCTAGAAAAATGACTGGAACTCTGTCCAAACCAGCTCAAGAAATACTGCGCTGGACCAGGTACCTGCATTTTGGCCACACTTTCTGGGCAAGAATGAAGGCCAGCGCTTGACCCATAGGTTTTAGTGAATAAGATAGTTGGGCTGGTCTTTTTCAGGGGTTTTCTCTCTAGAGGACAGTGTGTTGCCCTGTGTCCTTTCACTCAGGTCAGCTCCTGCCTTCATACATAGTTAAACCTCTAACACAGCAGGCATGGCTAGTACTAGAGCTGCCTGAAACCTGTGTGATCACCTTGATCGGAATAATCTCGAGTATTTAAACACCGACCATCGGGGCTGCAGGTTGCCTAAACATGCAGCCAAGTGTTACAGGTACCACTCTGTTTGGAGGACATTTCTGAATAAAGCCATAGATTTGGATTAAATATAAAGGTCTAAACCTATATTTAGATCCTTAAAATATTGGTGGCCTGGCTTTTGTGATGCCAAGCATTTTGAACTACCTTTGACCTTATCCACCCCCACTGATATTCATATCACCTCTCTTGTGTCTGTGTAGGTATAGACCTGTAATTTACTCTTAACTCCTTTAATAGGGATGAGGATTTACTCTTAACTCTTTTAATAGGGTAAAGAATAATACCCTTCATAAACAAATGCAGGAAATAATGTACTGTTAGACTGGAGTGGCAGAATATGATGTAAGTAACAATGCTAGGCAGCAAATGAGAAACTTAGTTTTACTTAGGCAAGTAGGAGATAAGATGGTCAGAATTTAGGTCAGAATTCACTGGAGCTGCAAAATTTCCCAGTTATAAATGAGGTTGGGTATTTCATGGGCAGAGCTCAGACAGCCAGCTTATGCAAATATAAGTTTATTGCTGTAAACAGAATATAAATAGAATTTATACTGTAATTCAATATATTTCTATAAATTAGAATAATAATACCTTTATATAAAAGTGATTCAGTTGGGGCATAGGATCATAGCATAAATCAGGTTGGAAGGGGCCTCAGGAAGTTGCTTGGCCAATTCCTGCTCAAAGCAGGGTCGGATCAGAGTTTGCCCTAAGTTGTTCATGGCCTTATCCCGTCTTTTCAAAGCCTCCAAGGATGGAGATTCCCATTGGTTGCACATTCCAGCTGAAGCACAGCAGGTCCTCCGCCGATCTGGGAACGGCTCTCACAGCTGCCCCGGCCACAGAGTGCCACAGACAAATGGCAGCCCGTGTGCCAAGCCTGCTGTTTCTTGTACTCGTCTTCATTCAGAATTGTGCTTGCCAATCTCCACACTTACCGAATGGGAAGAATATCAAGTTATATCTGTCCCCAGACTGTTGGGACAGATGGAAAAAAGGACCTTGTGGACACGCGCTGTGTCAGGCACAGGTCCAGCGAAGAGCCGAAGGCCCCACGGCCTCCCACCTTGGCTGAACATCTCCCACTTTCCATGGGGCCAGACTCTGACTTTCCAGGAGCCCATCGGGGAGCTGCCTGCGTTGCGGTGCGCACGAGGCTGCGCACCCAGGCCCTGCACAGCCGGCATGTCGGTGCCCTCGCGGTCCTCTTAAAAGTAATAGCAAAACGTGTTTTAAGGCCGAATTTGGCAAAATCGTTAGCTCTGGTATTCTGTCCCTGTTTTGCAAACGCATCAGTGTTCATAACGTTTTCAGTAAGTGAGCGTTGAGCTGGATTTTAGGGTGGATTCTGTTCCAGAGAGAAGAAAATACAGCACTACAGATATATTTTGTAGTCTACGAGCATTTCTTCAAGTCGCTGAGGTGCAGATTGCCTCTGTGGCAATTGAAGTCACATGCTTTAATCTCACAAAAGTAACGTTCCTCTGAAATTCCCCACCACCAAGCTTTATTTTTTTGTCTTACAGATGAAGATTCTGTTCAATACTGTACAGAGAATACATATAAGAACTCAAGAGAACCAACTTTTCCATTAAAAATATTCTGTTTTCCCTTAAGGATGCGTAAAGTCAACAGTATGCAAGGTTTGTTTACATATATGTTCATTTAATAAAAATGTGGGTTTCTTTTTTACCAGTGAGAGAAAATAGAGCATTTTGAGTCCCTGAAAATGCAAAATATGCTCATTTCAAAAACAACGTCTTTTTTTTCTTTCTGTTAGCATATCTTTTGGTACTAGGCACAGCCCCCTTATATTGCTGGCCGAGCACTGCAGCTCGCACACTACTGCCATCTTGTTGAGCTCACCTTCATCTCCTGCTATCCCGCTCACCAGTACTAGCTGTGGAAGGCGTATGTATCGCTAAGGGATGTATCGGAATAAGGATTTTTATAGGGGGATGACAGCAGCCTGGCAAGTGTGGGTAACACAAAGCTGAGCTGCAGTTTTGTCCGACTGCTGTGGGAGCTGATTGCGACGCCGTTCTGCTCATTCCGAGCGATTGCTGCTGGTTGTGTTTTATAAGTAACGTTTTGAACTGCTTCACAACTATTCCTTTCATAGAAAATGCCCATTTTTTAATTGTACTGTGGAGTGGGCAAAAGCCGGAAATGTGGAAGCATATCCACAAAATATTTTATCTATCAGCAGCTGCACGTGAACTTGCCGTGCCAGTGGTTGCACAAAACTGCTTCTCAGTTCTCTCCTAAGTGCATTGCCCCTAGATCTCTTCCCTTCTAGAGACTAAAATCAACATAGCTCCTGAGAGCTAATGTTTTTATGTGTAGGCCCATCATGTTTATGAATGCACAGACCATATATGATGCTTATGAATACACACATCATCAAGTTTAAAGCATAGCATGTAACAGTTATGCTCACAGCACATAACTCTGGGTGTATAAAAGGCAGTTATAAAAAAAGCAGAAAAAAACCACTTCAAATCCAACTTTTTCACCTGTCCAATCTTCATAACGTAGCGAGTCTTTTCAAAGTAAGTTTCAAACAACTTCTGTATGCATTGACATATTTTTTCCTAAAGTTATCACCTCGGTTATATAAGATTATACTCCTACAGCCGAATTATAAGCAGAACAAAATTCTAAAGACTTAAAATTAAAAAGTTATAACAAAGTTAAATTAAAGTCAGGAAATACTAAAATATGAATATGACATATGACATTCATACAAAGATCTCACCAACTTCAGGGAAAACAGAGATATATCCATTTTTTAAGCTATTTTCTTTAGAACTACCTTATCCTGGATGTAATCAAGATGCATCTGCAGTCCTGTAAGTATATAAAAAAATGATATAACATCCCAACTCTGATTTTTAAACTTAATTCTAAGTGTATTGGTATCAAATATAAATCCTGTGTTTGACACCTTGAAGTCTGGATTACCTCCTATTCCAAAGAACCGATCGATACTCATATTCATTTCATAAGATGCTAATTACATGGTGCTAATTACACACGTAAAAAGAATGCTTTAATTTAGACAGGTGTTTATACCTGCAGTAGAGAGACGTAGCTCCTTTCCTATGTGAAAGTCAGTGCAGAGCATCGTGTTGCTTCTGCTCTGTACTAACCAGTGCCTCCAGCTAAGCCTAGAAGAGAAGATCCTTGCCCATCTCGGATCTTCTCTACCTGAGGTGTTAGATACATGAGCCAGGCCTAGCAATATGCTCTGCCCAAACCAGCAAGCTAGGCTTGTGTAAAATGGACAACCAACACTGGGAAATGTCCAAGGCTCCCCCGGCACCTCTCATGCGAGCTCCTGTGCAGATGCCAAGGCGGGCTAGATTTTATAAAAAGAGTCCTGATATTACAGCGACTTAGAAACTGTAGCTATGATGTAAAGCGAGGTTTGAAGGGAGCAATCCCAGAAAGAACAGCAAGAGTAGTTCTTTCCAAAAGAGGCCCATGGTCCAGGACCGATCTTAGGGTTTTGCCCTTAGCTGAAGTGGAAGCTGCTGCCTGCACCACCCAACTCCACCATCTCCTCACACGGAGAGTTGATTTCCTCCATTCCTCGCTGTCCCCTAGTCTAGGAGCCCCGTTCCTTGTCCTTTCACATTCCGTGAGGTGCTTCCTCTTCTCAGGCCTCACCAGCAGAAATGCTCCATGTTCCGTGTGCCAGTGCCCAGAGCTCTGATGCCACCCCATGCCAGAAAGGGCCCTTTCCATCCCAGCCATTTCTCTGTGTCCGTGGCAGGAACGGGACTGCTGGGGAATTTTGCAGAGTTTACAGGTTTCCCCTGAGCATGGGCAAGCTTCAGTTCTTCAAAGGTTCCCCATTTTGTCTGGGGAAGGTAACGGAAAAGGGCCACAGAGGGCAGACTCACCATATAGGGCACCCAGAGCCATATTCTACAACTACCTGTGTGGAATATATCAGATGTCTTGGGCCTGCTGCACCCTCACGCACAATGTTGAGTCTCGAGCACCCTCAATGTGAGCCCTGGGAGAGATCCCAAGGGCACAGAAGAAACTCTCCCTCACAGCCAGGCATCTCCTCTACTGACTGTGAACACCCAGGTCTGGGTGGCTCAGCTTTCAGCTGAAAAACTGGGGTTTTATAGAAATTTTAAATACTGTAATTCCTCCTCACTTCATTCCGAGAAAAAGCTGAAACATTTCTGGTCTTGTTTGTGTGTGTGTGTGTGTGTGTGTGTGTGTTTTGTTTTCTGCCCGGAATATTCAGGCTGACGCCTTGTTTGCTTCTTTCCCATTGTTTATAGGTTTGCCAAACTCTTAACTACTTGGAAGAAGTTCCCCATCCTGGCTGGTGCCTCCGGCTGCCTTTTTCTTTTCTCTTCTGAGAGGGAAGGAGAATGGAGAGATTGGGGTTAGTTTGGAAAGAGTAACATTTCAGTTTGGGAAATTTAAAATTGCAACTGCAAAAAAAAAGCAACTTTAAAAGACTGAAAACAAGAGCATAAATCTGTAATTTTCTCGGGAAAGAGGTTTCTTTTTCATTGTCTTGTTCTCGTTCATATTGTTTTTCAGGGGAGTGGGAACAATATATAGCAAGTTATGGTAAATATCCCATTTCTATATATGTTAGTAATTTTCACCCAAACCCCAGATGACCCTAAGTGGACAAACAAGGGTCTCTGGATGTGTTCCATAAAAAGGAAAAAAAGATAAAGCTTAAAAGTTACTTCTGAGTTAGGAATTGGGAAGGTTCTTTTGTTCTATGTGGCATCAGTATAGATATTTCAGTTTTAAATACTCGTACCATGGATTTGATTTGCTTCAGACTTGCTTTCTCTTCCATCATGGCCCCACAAGCCACTCTTCATCTTTGTGTTATGGTTGTGTGTCTTCTATTTGAGATTAATGGTTAACATAGTTTCCTTCATGGTATATATGTAAAAAATAACTGATTTTGCTTAAGTTCTTAATAATTCTTGAGTTGAGAAAAAGCAAAAAAAAGTTCTTGTGCAAAAGGATTTTTTTTAAATAACAAAAAGAGGAGCTTACAAAAGATACGCAGCTGCACCCCTCGCTAATGCAGTTCAGCGCAACACGCCTTGTGATGACATGGTGAACGTGCAAACACCTGAGGTAATATTTTCTTCTGTAGGGTCTGTTCTCAGGCTATCTGCATGCAACTGAATGGAAAGGTTTAATTCAGGCTGCACCGCAGATTGTGCCACGTTCTCCCATACACCTGAAGACCGGGAGAGGGTGAAGTTCTGGGTGTACAAAGGGAGGAAATTACACTTTCTTTTTCTCTTCTGTTGGCCATGGCCATGCTCCCTCTTGCATTTTTACTGCCCATGGCTGCATTCTCCTGCTTCTCACAATGGCAGTGTATTACAATACCCACCTACACCCGAAATGTGTATGACAATTAACGGAAATTTCCCCCTTCTCTTTGGAGAAGAACTTCAAGGCGCTCCCTGCGACACTCCTTCCTCTTCCATGGGGCCTTCCATTCTCATTCCTCATCCAGCGGTGCAGAGAGCGGCCGGCGCCGCGGCCGCCAGCAGAACCTCCAGCTCGCGGCGGCCCCTCCTTGCAGAGGCCACTTTCTCTTCTCATTTCTCCTGATGATTTTTAAGAGGCCACTGCGAGGTACGTGCGCACGCGTGACCTACTTCACTGCCTAACTGCTTTTGACACCATTCTCCGGCTATGCGGATTAAGAATTTTCTTCCTGAAGACACTGGTGTCTCTCCTAGCCTTTCATGGCTCCAAACCATTTCACAACTTTCAGTGTTTTATTAACTTACAAGTATTCATGAAGTTTGCTTCCACAGCCTTTGCTTCCACTGAATCTTCGGTGTATGAAGAATCATCGTGGTGTGAATATAGAAATCCGCTCAGTTGTATCTGGTTTCCGGCAGCAGCAGCAGAGGATGCCCTGCAAGGAGCCGGAGAACAAACGGTGCGCGTTGTCCCAAGTGTTGCCCGTGCTCAGCAACCTCTGGTGCAAGGGCTGCTGCACTTGGAAGCATGGGGGGGATGTTCTCCTCTTAAACAGCCCTGGCATTTCACAGGCTTTTCCTCTATTCTTTTGTCCAGCTTTAACTCCTAAAGCTTTAGCATTTCACAGTATCTTGCAGCAAGGGCTCTGCACTTTTTGAAGAACTTTTTTTTTGGTTTAATGTGCCTCCTACCAGCTTCACTCATCCCCTTAGTACTCGTATGTGAACAAGACTGTAAATTACTGTTAGTAACACTGTTGGTGCATAACTGCTCGCTGCCTCCTGTAATTTGGTAGACCTCTATCATACCCCTCCCCAGTCCTCTGTTTTATTCAGACTGCAGAGTTTGAGACCTCAGAGCTGTCCCATTTCTTCAGTTATCCTCATTAGGCTTCTCTGAATGACTTCCAGTTCCTTTACGTGCTTTATGAGGTGTGGAGAAAGACACAGAACATGGACACAGAACGCCCCATGTATAGTGAGGTATAGATCGATGCGGGGCTGGAGGCATTACAACGTTCTCTGTTTTGTTCCCTGTTCTACTTTTGTTAATTCCAAATACTTACCATAGAAACAGAGAATCTTAAGGTTGGAAGGGACCTCTAGAGGTCATTTAGTCCAAGCCCTCTGCACACACTGGGTCACCCAGAACACGGGGCACAGGGCTGTAACCAAGTGGGTTTGGAAGGTCTCCAGAGCAGGAGACTCCACAACCTCTCTGGGCAGCCTGTGCCAGGGCTCTGTCACTCTCACTGTTAAGGAATTTTTCCTTAAGTTTATGTGGAAATTTTGGTGCTTCAGTTTGTGGCTGTTTCCTCTGGTTCAAGTTGGTTTGCTTTTCTGAGGAAATGGGGATATAGAGCTGATATTGTCAGAGAACTATTCATCAGAACCCAAAGGTCTCATTTGGGAGTGGAAAGCCAGCTTATAGCTCATCACTGTATTCTCACGCACCTGCATGTCATTCCTCAAACTCATTTTTGATTGCCTTGTTGTATCATATGTGCTGGAATCCATCTGCTTTCTTCATTTCCAACACAGGTTCCAAGGGATACCTTCCTGTCACCAACAACCTCCTTTATCTTGCTGTTTAGCCATGCTGCCTTCCAGTTCTTCTGTGTCTTTCTTAATCTTCTAGATGCTTCAGTGGCCCAATGCCACTCAAGTGGATATCCACTCATATCCACGGTTCTGGGAGGATGAAAACTAGGCCTCTCTCAAATACTACAGAATAGGCCCAAAGAAAGGCTGGAAACAGCCTTCGAGAAGCAGTAACTCTGCATCTTTCTGGCAATACAGAACTTTTCTCAGCCACTAAAGGATCCTTCCTCCACTTACATTCTCCATTGTGCCGAGTCCTGCTCAGCTAGCAATGCTGAACACCAGCCTAACTTCTCATATGCATCTCAAATACATATGGGCCTCATCCTGCTTGAAAAACAGCAGGTAACTTGACCTTGTAGGTGCCTGAACATGTCTATATGGACCCTAGGAATAATTTCCATATGGTTCCTCACCCCCTTTTAAACATGTTGCCATCCCAACATAAAGACAGTCGGGCCAGTAAGAATGGGTAGTGATGATACCTCCTCGCCAATTGCATATGTAATCCAGTATGCGAAAGGAAAAATACTATTTTAGGGACCATGTTGCAGTTATTTTTATGGCACCAGAAGAAAACTAAAAAAGATATATGCGCTATCTATCTCAGCTAGCTCCCCGGCCCACCAATCAGAAGAGTATGGCTGTAAATATCCAGTCATTCACATACCTAAAATTGCACGCCCATTCCCATACTTCCTCCAGCCAGGAGAAAGAAACATCAGTGGATAAAAAGTAATCCATAAATTTAATTTTAGACTTAGTGTTCAAAAACCTATTTATATCACATTAAATATGTGAACAGCTGAGTTTATTGATATCAATTACTATTTTGTTTTCTTTTTTTTCCAGTTCCAAATCAATATTAAAAAAAAGTTACTTATAAGTCTCTTTTGAGACCACTCTCAAATTCAGTTTTGCAAGTCTTTTGTTCATAGCAGCTGATATAAAATATGAGGTTTATATTGCATTATTAGCAAGTACACATACTTCCCTGCATCCTTGGATAACATGCTAATTTCTGCTGTTCTAACCTGGGTTTAATGACCCAAGGAATAAAAAACAAAGATCAAATTAGATCCATCTAGTGAGCTGTCTGATCCAGGATTCTGCTGTCTTTGAGAAGCGCCAACATGAGACTTGGAGAAATTCATTCGAAATAGAAGGAATTTTTGATTTTTGCCTTTATTTTCCCTGTCCTTTTTTTTTTCTCTGCTTAACTTTGCTGTGAATATTTTTAATATCCATAGAATACCAAATGATTTTTCAAGTGCTGTTAGCACTCACACAATTAAATAGTCAGTTGTACACATTAGTTTGGAGTTATGTTAAGCAAACTCTTAAAAAAAAAACTTTGTCTAAATTTATTTTTGCTGGCAGAATATAAAAGTTTCAGTAGGAGAATGCAAGTTGCCTTCTACTCTTTTTTTTATTCCACATATTCATATCTTGCCATATGCTATCTGGCAGCTTACCAGAGAGTTCCTCTATATTGATCAATTCTGTCATAACAGTCTGCAAATGTTAACTGTTTCATGAAGATTTTTTTTTCCAGATCATTTTTAAGGATATGAATTTCCAGGTCATTGGATAGAATCATACAGCATCCAGCATTAGTTTTTGGTCACTATGAAAAAATAATATTTATTTCTACACTTTATGTTCTGTTTCTCAAGTTCTTCCTTAAAGGATAAAACCTTGCCTGTCACTAATTTCTTTTCCTACCAAATTGTTCCAAGAATTTTTGACTGTGGACATAAGATACATAAAGATACTTGTTTGTTTCTATTGACTGTTACTTGTCACCCTCTACGTATCCCATAATATTATAACTTCCAAAACTTCCAAGATTTGCAAAATGTTCTCACAGGAAAGCAAAGCTGAATGCAGTTCCCAGTTCTAGCCCTTTTAAAACTACCCGGTGAAATTCGTTTCCCTCTGATGTAAGCCATTTGGTTGAAAAACGTGCACCTTCCCTAGAGATCCAGTCACTTCTTCCTGAAAGGCCTTCAGAATTCCCAGGCGAATATTTCCGATTTATGGGATGAACTGCACGCGGTTGGTGCTGGTTCCTTCTCAGCCCCGCAGGTCCCCGCGCAGCTTCGTCCCGGAGCAAAGGTCCCTCTGCAGCTTCCAGGGGCCACCAGGTTGCGGCGCCCTCAAAGCCACGGGCTGGTGCCCAGCGGGAAAACCAGGAAAATTCTATCACGGATTTCCATTGCACTGAATCCCCTTCTCATTCCTTTTGCCTCCTGGTAGTCAGATCTGGTCCTCTAACCTACACAGTGTATGTATCTGTGCATTCTTCTTCTTTGTTTGTGCCTCTTGTTTTCAAGTCCTTGGGCATTTACTTTCCCTTACTCCGTAACTATAACTTCACACACTTTCTGGCTTTGTTCAGGACCCTCTGTGTGGGCTTTTCTTCAGCTGGGCTTCATCCTGACTAGCTTTTTTCAAACTTAAAATTAAAAAAAAACCCTAATTTGTACATATATTGATATCTATTTGTAGTTTTCACTAGCCTTTTCTTTTGTGTATATACGCATAAAGAGAAAGCCTTTAATAACAAATTTCTATGCCAATGGAAACTTTAAAATTGCTAGGCTTTAATGTGTTTGTAGCTCCTCTATGCAGTATGAAGATTTTAATTTCTTTATCTTTGACCTTTTGATTAAATTCCTCATTTCTGAGGCATTCAGAAATTATAATTTCTGTATTACTGAGGCCTTTAGAAACTCTCCTGAACAGTTAAGTGTTGCAATGGTGGGATTTGGTATGACGTCTCCAACAAAGACCCTGAATTTAAATATGAGTCCTGTTGTTCAGTGGATCTGTTACAGTCAGTTCTTCAGCTAAATCCTTCATGTTATTTAGGAGTAAAGAAGAACCTTTCCCATCATGTGTTTTTAAAAGCAGTCATTTCAGTTGATATCACCTCTGATTTCCCTCCGTGGTATCTGCACCCTGTGCTCTCCTACCACGGGACGAGTGAGCACTTCCGAGCACTCCCATTCCTATGGCTGCTGCTCTGTGTACATGCACTAACCTGCCCAATTATCCCACCAAATACCTTATGGCACTGCTGCTCTGTAGACTGCAGATATTTCAAAGTTATTAAATACGCAGGAGAAGAAATACGTTTCAGCACCCCTATGGACATGTATCCATTTTGCACTGACTAGACTTTGCAAGTTATAAATGCTAGAATTATTTACCAATTAATACATACATGCAATTGGTTTTGAGGCAAATATAGAAGTCTGACCATTCTAAACAAAGAGATTTGTTAAAACAGTATCGTGACGGAGATCACTTAAATCCAGAGACCAAATGCGTGTCACATTCTACCAAAGTTAACAGAATTTGTCCATTTGGTTGAGGTTCATCTGTGATAACAGTCGTTCCTGTTCAGTGCTAATTCTGGCTTAGCAAAACCTGAAAACAATGGTTGAAGTTCACAGGCAAGTTTGGGTTTGCTTCAGTTGCACCCATAGAGTTACATGGAGGATGAAGCGAAGGCTCCCGTTCACTCAGAACATCTGTGCACTTCTAGGCTTCATCGTGGTGACCAAGTCCAGAACAAGCAGGATGGATCTATTCAATTTTATTCTTGTAGCTGAATGCGGCACTAAATGAACCAGCAACATTAATTATACAAATTAAATAAGTAACAAAGAGCTGTCATGTCAAATATCATCTGGATTTCTACATCAATTCATATCTTCTAAATAAAATTATGTTCAAAAAAAAAAGGGAAAAAAAACAGGAGGAAGAAGAAAAGTCCTTTTAAGGAAACAAATACTCAGTATGATTTTCTCATTAAAATGCACATGCAGAGAGAGCATCTAAGGACTAGAGAAAACCTTAATAATATCATCATTTCCTACGTGACTCTCTTAACTCTGTCACCCTAATGACACCTACAAAGTCCCAGAGTTGAAGAAAGCTCCAAACAAACAGAAGCAGCTCCCAAATTCTCCCATCTAGAGCAGTTGTGGCTCCTGAGGGCTCCTCACAGGCCAGCTGGATCCTCGGTGGATGCAAAGGAAGCATCTCCCGTTGGCCAAATGCTGCCTAAAATTTTTCACTCTCACCACTTGTCCAAATTTGGGGTGGATTTTTCAAGTGGACGGAGGCCGCACACTCCTCACAATGAGAGGAGTCGCTGCCAAATCACAAGTCTTTGCTCTAAGGTTTCAACCGTGCAACTGGTTTGGCTGAAATCCTTCAAGATTCCATACGAGGTGGATATGCAGCCTGGAAAATTTATGACTTTCATGAATTGGGTTAAATCAGGTCCTATGAAGGGTTATAGTTATGCCTGTAACCAGCGGCATGTCCAAAACAAACAGGAAAATGTAAGTGATGATCACCTGTTGATTCATCACCTTCCCCTCAAGCAGTACTTAACCGTGATAAACCCTGTCTTTAATCTTGGGATAAAAGTGGTTAAAAGCAGAAAGTGAAACTCACACTACAGTGAAATGAAAATCCCACTAAATCACAGTCAGAATCACGGTGTCAGGTTGTGGGGAGCTGAGCTAGACGGGAGGCTGGTTTCAGCTCTGGATTGCCCAAATCCGCCGCGCCGGCGGTCACGCTCACCAAAGAGCTCCCTACGGCTGACAGGGCAGCAGGGAGCGCACGGAGGGACCGGCCGCTCGGCGCGAGCCCCCGTTTGGTCTCGGCATTCCCCGGGAGCCAGGGCGCTCCACGGGGTTTGTTTGTGGCCATCCGTGTTGCCAGGTAGAGCGGCGGCTGCCGCCTGCACCCGCGGGAGCTTTTTTGGGATGGGAGGCTCCTCCAGTTCCTAGAAATAAGTAACTGAAGTCCCTTTAGAGAAGTCTCCTAACAGTGATAAACACCTGATTGTGAAAGTGGCGGCAGAAAATCGGCATGCTCAGAAGACAACAACATGAGCTGCCAAATTTTTTTTTTCCTTTTTTAATTCTTCTTTGCTAGGCTAAATTACAAAAAAAATTTTTTTTTAAAAAAGCCTAAGACTAGCAGTCAGTGATGCAGGTTAAATGCTCCTTTTGCTTTGCACTTAGCACTTTGGTTCTACCTTTGGCATAAATGCTCTCTACAGGATGTGGAATGACTTAGCTAGCAAACTTCTTTTCCCAGAACAATAAATTCCAAGTGTGCCGGCTGTTCCTCTGCTAAGCTTTCTATAAGCACTTGGGCTGCAAGGGGGCACACGGATGACGAAGTGGTCCTTTTGCTTACAGTAATATAAAACCATGCCCATAGGGGAGGAAGATAGGACCATATTCTTGGCTTCACATAGTGGAGAGGACAGGACACAGACATGGAGCTTTGCATCAAATTTCATGCAACTTGCAGGTGCCTTCCTATCATTTCTGGAGTTTATTCTTGCTTAATGATCTCTCTGCAAGCTGTTGCTGGGTCATGTTAACCCAGCACTGATAGGGGCTCTGTGTCTATGTTTTTTCTTTCTTTTTTTTTTAAACTATGTGAAACTAAAAAAAAAAAAAAAAAAAAAAGGTTTCTAAATACCAATCTCTAAAAAAAGAGCATTTGTTTATGCTAGGCAATTAAATTAAAACACATAGACTTGAGAGTTCCTGAAAGGTTTATTCATTCTCTAAAGTCTTCAAGACTTATTATACATGTGATCAGTTTTCACTGGGAAGTGTAATAAAAAAGCCCACTATGATTAGTCATCAAGCTCAGGTCAAGAAGATGATCTCTAGCACCAAGACTTTAAACATCTGTACCACCACCAGTTAACAGCTCCGTAAGTATCCTGGGCCACCTAAGGATGTACTGGAAGGCAGAATTTCCCGAGACAAATTTGACTGTAGCCCTCAGTTGCCCTCACGTACATTTGTTAGAGCAGGGCGAGCTGAGAGCAGCCTCGCAGTCCCTGATTTTTTTGTCCAGGCTTGGGCTGCTGTTATTTTGGCTAACAGGACTTGAAAAACGGAAACCCACCACAACCCACTCCAGAACCAGTTACCTCAGGAGCAAAGGGAGCAACTCCCACCTTCTAAACAGGAGGAGCAGAGCGTACAGGGTAGTAAGATTTGTGCTTTTAACATTGCAGTTAAGTGGTTGCCCCCTTTTTTTTTTTTTTTAAGATGGTTAGAATAGCAGCTTTACAGTTTAGATACAGCGCTCAACTTTGGAGCAAGATTTATGTTATGTAGATTTCCTCCAGGACTTAAAAGTACCAGCGATGGACAAATTAAATCCTCATGTCATGGGAATTTTTTCACAGTCCACATCTGCAAGGCTGAACTACCTTCCCCTGTACCCAAGTGACCCCACACGTTAGCTGTTCACCTACTAACGTTTTCCAGACAGGCTGTTCCTTTGCTCCAGCTGCTAAGAAAACGTACTTTATGGGCCATATTCTATCAGGTATTGCCTTTTTAACCCCATGGCCGCCCGGCTGCGTGGTCGCCCCCTCCCGCCGCTGCGTCGTCTCCCTCCCTCCGCCCGCCCCGCCGCAGAGCGGCCATGTCCCCGCGCCCCCCTCCGTCAAGGGCCGCCGCGCGCCGCAGCCACTGCGCACGCGCCAAGCCCCACGCAGCCAGCGCGGCCGTTACGGCGCAGGGACTCGCGCATGCGCGGCGGTGCCCGCGGCCACCGCCTTCCCGCCGCCGGCTCCTACACATCCCGGCGTGCGCTGCGGCTGCTCGCTGCCCGGCGGGCCCAGCCGGCCCCGCAAGGCACGCTGGGAGATGTAGTCCCCAGGGCGCGCCTAGCGGCAGCAGCGTCTCGCCCGGGGCGGCTCCATCCGCGGCCGCCATCTCCACCCCGCCCAGCTGGTGCCAGGGCTACCGGGAAATGGCGCCGCGGGGGGGACCCGGATGTCGGCGGGACGCAATTCCTGCCCTTTCTCCTCCCGGCCCGGGCGGGGCGCCATCACATGACGGGGGAAGAGGGAGCGGGGCGGCGCGGGCACGTGAGCGCGCGGGGCCGCCGCCGCGATGGGCACCGCGCTGGACATCAAGATCAAGCGCGCCAACAAGGTCTACCGCTGCGGGGTGAGTGCGGCGCCAACGGCCGCAACCGCCACAACGGCCGCAACCGCCACAACGGCTGCCGCGGCGGGGCGGGCTGCGGGGCACCTGGAGCGCCTCTCGCTTCCTCAAATGCCTCCGGGGCGGAAAGCTGCTCCCGGCAGAGCCGAGCGGGCTCCCCGAGCAGCCGCTCCGCGGCGAGCGAGGGGCTCTCGGCTGAACCGCCGCGCTGCGAACCGCGTGTCCCCTCAGCGGTTGTGGAGTCCCGGGTGGAGGGCGCTCTGCGTCTGCCCGGCCTCGCTTTGTTAATGCGTGTTTGTAAAGGACTTGGTTGTTTCCGTATCCTGGTGCTGTGCCTGGCTTCGTTTTTTTTCCCCACTTGCTTTAAAGCTCTGTGAACTGGATCTGTTTTTACATGAGGAAAGGATGCGTCTGCTGTCTTAAAGTCAAAATGGGCTTTTATAGTAACTGGATGTGTCAGGATTGTTTGTTTGCTTCTATTTTAACTCCAAGGCTTGCGTTTTTAGTTGTTTGGCTGAAATTTGGAGGTATGAGTGATGTGAAGACACAGTGATGAAAGAACGGAGCCTTGAAGTGCGACATGAATTATTGATAGACGTTCCCCAGGCACATTGCATGCAAAACAAGGAGTTGCAGATTTATTTTTAATTAAGCATGGAACGTATCCAGCTTTTCTTTTTGCAGAAATTGCGTGATTGCTGTTCACTTAAGTGACGTGAAGTATCCTAATAATAGCTTCAGCACTCTGATTAGTAGCACTTGAAAATGAAGAGATTCCTTTAAAAAAATCATAGTTCACCCCAATGTGTCTAACTATTCATCTGAAGGCAATAAGGCTGCTTATTGTGAGTTATTTTTGCTTTTCTCGTTTATTTAAAGCTACGTTTGGAGATGAAGGAAGGTGATGTCTGGATTTATGCACTGGTTCAGTAGTATCCCCTTATGCCTGTAACCGCTTAATACAGGAGCACAAAAAATTGCTAAGTCTTATTGAGCTCTCTGTCCTAACTTAAACATTGAATGCCTTGATTATCATGCCACTGCAACCCTGATTAATCCCACATTGCTCTGTAGTGCCCCTGTCTTTCCTAATCATTCGATTCTCTTCTTTTTTTTTCATTTTTTTCACAATATTCTATGCAAAAAAGTTTGGCTGTTGTTCTGAATGAATTCTACTGTGCTTATTTTTATTTTAGACCAGTAATAGTTTTCTGCAGAAGATAATTACTGGCAAAGATTGGATAATAATTGTACAAGTTTTTACCGCCAATTAAACTTCTCCATAAAAAGGCAGAAAGGAGTCAAATAAATTATACAGGTATCTGTAGAGACTGCACCTTGTGCTTAGCTGCTCTCTGTGCCTACAAAAACAGTTGTTTTCAGTTAACCACCTGCTATATTAAAGCAGCTGAACTCAAGTGTTCGTGGTTTGAAACGATCCTTTTGTTAAGCTGAAGTTTCCTCACTTTCTAATCCTTTTTTTCATTACTCAGGATTGAGTAACTAACAGCTTTACTCTTAGTAGTTTCTCTATGTTTTTTTTTAATGGAAAAAGAAGTCAAGTATTATGCAAGTCTGTGGCTGTTACATCACGCTTTTTAAAGGAAGTAAATTAACAGTTATAATCAGTAGGGAATTTCAGTATTGGTTATTTGTAATTTTCAGTATTGTTTTTTTGTAATTACAGTACAGATGTGCCAACAGCTTCGTATTGAGAGAGGACCCCATTTTTGTGCAGAAAGGGGTGAGGGAGCCCCTGCCCTTCACAAGGCTTCCCACACACACCAACTTGAGCTCTCTCGCAATACGTAATAGAAACAGCTCAAGTATAAAATAGTTTTGCCTCCTTGTGTTAGGAAGGGTTTCTGAGTTGCCCTTTAGGTCTTAAGAGACGTTAAATGTTAGTAGAAAATAAGATGTTAACTTGAAGCTGTTCTTCTGCCATTTGCCCCAAATACAGGGAGCCTTTCTGTGTGACGCGCTGAAGGTAACAGCTTGGGAACGGGTTATGCTCAGTGCCAGGAAACTGGCCTTCCTGAATAGGAGTTCATATGTTCAGGATTGTCCTTGCTGCTGATAGTTCAGCTGTGCCCATTTTTGATGCGATAACCTAATTGCTTTTGCTAATTAAGACCTGTTAACGGCGCAACACGGAATTTGGGGCAGCTCCTGGTCGCCATCCGTTCATGCTGGTGCCGGTTGCTCTCGGGGTGGCTGCGGGGCCTCCCCTGCCCCGATGCGGTGAGTTCCGCCGCTGCCTGGCAGGGCATCCCGCGCCAGGCCCCCTCGCTCCGTTGTCCTGCCTGTTGTGCAGGCAACGGGCTGGCAAAACGCGAAGAGCCTCGGCCAGAGATGCACACCGCTGGGCTGGGCTGTTCTAACAGGATTAGAACATCTTCTGGGAGCAGGTTCCTCAAGTTCTCTGAAAATTGGCACGCTACATATGCCGCTGCAGCTTGAGTGACAAAGAAGAATAAATAGATTTAAATGTATGTTTTCTTATTTTTTTTCTCTTATTAGGAAATTCTTTCGGGAGTTGTGGTCATAACAAGTAAAGACACAGTCCAGCACCAAGGTATCTCGTTAACGATGGAAGGGTCAGTGAATCTGCAGCTTAGTGCCAAAAGTGTGGGTGTGTTTGAAGCCTTCTACAATTCTGTCAAGGTAAGAACCTGTGCAGATTACTGTCTCTACCAGCAAATTTTGGTCTGGGTTCATAAATCTTTCCGTACTAGTTTTCAGGTAGTTAGTTATAACACCTCATGGGAAGCAGAGGAAGGTCAGCATTATCTACACTGTGAGGTTTCACAGAAGTGTTGAGGTTGGAAGGGACCTCTGGAGATCATCCAGTCCAACCCCCTGCTCCAGCAGGGACACCCAGAGCACGGGGCA
>JAUBOD010000279.1:3448249-3458608 GCA_032353885.1 Nothura maculosa | reverse complement strand
CCGCTGGAGCGGGAAGGTTGGACTAGATGATCTCTAGAGGTCCCTTCCAACCTTGTAGATTCTGTGATTCTGTGAAATACTGTGGTAATATAAATACCCAAAACAATGTAATAAATGCCTTATTGTGTCCTTGCATATTCAGTACAGTATCCAATAACACCTGTAAATATTCCAAGAAAGCACTTTTATATAAAAGCCAAGCAAACTATTCACTCGGCTGACTGCAGCACAAGTTTCAGTTCATCAGATACTGCATTCCTTCTTCTCTCACAGCTGAGAACATGTAACATCTACCAAGGTCAACACTGTAATTCAGAGTCTGGGCTCTACGTTGGTTTATGGTGCTCACGAACACGATTTCAAGTGAAAGCCAAATGACAAAACTAACCTTTGGCCAGTCCGGCTTCAAAACAGTGGCCCTCTTTCCATCAGTGAGGGCTCTCCTTCGACCAGGGGAGGGTGGAGAGTGGAAAAAGAATTATTTATTATTCATATTTCAAAAAAAACTTTCAGACCAGAGCTGCACTGTGCAAGGCACTCAAATTGTAAGATGATTAAATGAATATTCACCAATGATGCCAAAGCCTGGTCAGACAGTGTTTCTTAACTGAAGCTGACCTGAGTTCAAACAGTGCTATCCTTGCTCTCACCCCTCAGATACCACCCAGCAGGTATTCATTCTTTTCCTCTCTCTGCTAAGTCTTTCAGCAGATCATTTTACCAACTATCTCATCAATATGCAATCGTAGAACACAATATTGCAGTTTAAAAACCAAGGAGTTACTTACTTATATTGTCTTGTGTGAATTAAGCAAATAGCTCTGTTTCCATAGAGAAGGTGGTTTGCAGGACTTGAAAAGAAAGAAAAAATAAAGATAATGTACACCAATAGCGAGCAATTGTAAGAAAAAGTTAAGTTTTCGGAAGAGCTGTCTGCAAACATTCTGGCACCAACATTACAGACAAGTATCCCCAAATATTCCCAGTCTTTTACAAGTTCAGTCACTGAGATGATTAGTATTACAGTTAATCATATGCTTTGATTACAAAGATTTGGGACCACTAATGCAACTTTCAATCAATTCAAGTCACTCAACTTATTGTGTTTAAAAAAAAAGAAAATAAAGAAAAAAATTTACACTCCCTCCCCAATTGAAATAAAGTGTTGTGAGAAGACACAACAACTAACACGAGCACTTCTGCAGCTACACCTGACCTTGCCCAAACCAGCACCTGCTCGAGTACAACGCGAGCAGCAACCCAGCAAGCAACCAACCTGCTGCTAACTCGCCTTACATATGAATTATGGGGCACCAGGGCCACTGCTCTATCTGCACCAAAAAAGTGCAGCTTTAATTTCTGTACACCTGTCACTTCACAAGGTCCAGAAAGGCCTCCCAAGACATTCCAGCATTGGGGGATAAATGGAACAAGAATTAATAAAGAAAATAAAGCTCATCACATAAAAAGATCTGTCAAGCACTTGCTTAAAAATAAATATATGTACTTATTGCTGCTCCCAGTTTTGCATCACACTTGAGATAAATTCTTTACCAACAGCTGATTCTGGTGTCATCCCTCTATATATTCTTCTAGCGGAACTAACTCACAAATATTTATTACTTTCAGGTTTAAATACTTACCCTTACTCATCTTAGATCAGGTTTAAGCTCTAGGAAGATGTGGTAGAGTCGAGGGGACAAGCAGGAAGAAATGGCCACTATCACCATGAATAAAATAATAACACAGAAATAAAGTAGTATATTTTTTTTTTCTATTGAAATATCATTTGACTCCTGAAGTGATTCATGTGACATATAAATGAAGATGCATCTGAAGAGAGGTGCATATGACATAACAAAACCATAATCAGCTCAATTCTTACCAAAACTCTATGGCCTTTGTATATGATATAATAGCACAATAGAAGTTTCCTTGGGCAAATTCCTCATTTCCTTTCTGTTTCATAGATTCACTGTTCTGTGAAATCAAGGGAAAAAAACAGTTCTGTAACCACTGTAATTATACTCAGTTGCAATGAGATGTTAAGACATTTGGTAAGAGTCAGTTCATCTTCTTTTATGCTTATATAAACAACATATTACATATTCACCATTAATTGTAATTTAATATTGTAATGAGCTAATGTAAAAATACATTAAAAAAAAACAATAAAAAAGCCACACTTAAGAACACAATTAACAACAATTATGGGATAAGACGAACACAGAAGAACTAACATATTCCTCGGTTCCAGAATATTGTCCTGATCAAAGGCAACCATGCATCAAACTGCAAGTAAGGGAGTACTGCACAGTCCAACTAATTCCATGCCTTTGGCAGAGCTCCTGAACTACAGTACTGTACCAAGGAAGGAATTACTTGGATGTGGGTAGAAGAATCAATCAATACTAAAGGAAATCAAGGCAAATAGTTGATCTTTTTTTTTTGGTACCAAAAGGATCAAGTCAAACAACTTTCCACGAGCACTAACTCCAATTCTTTGAACATTCTGGGGGGAAGCTGGAAACATCCACTCCCATGAGCACAGGCAATATAAACAACTAGTGCTCTGTTTATTAGGCCAGGAGCTCAGTCTTTCAGGTTTTTGAAATCAATGCATCTCTAATCATTTTGTTCTAAAAAGAAAAAAAAGAACTGAAGTGCATTCTAATAACTTCTCTTACCTTCCTACAATTTTCACAGGTCACAGCTTTAAATTCTTCAACTAAATTACACCCTTCTAATGCAACTTTAGTAATATAGCGTTTGCCTGAAAAAAAAAAAAAAAAAAAAAGAAACATTGCAATAACAGAAACAGATTAAGCAACAGACGTGTTCAAAAGAAAAGGAATTACGAGATTCTTGCAGATAGTAAATATCTAAGAATTTACCTAATTACAAGCAACAGGATGAAGTTATGAGTATTACATAGCATTTGTG
This sequence comes from Nothura maculosa, assembly GCA_032353885.1. NCBI lineage: Eukaryota > Metazoa > Chordata > Aves > Tinamiformes > Tinamidae > Nothura > Nothura maculosa. Next base: position 3,455,665 of record JAUBOD010000279.1, on the reverse strand, counting down.
CTCTGCTACCCAACTACAAAAAAAATCTATTCTTTACATGGTAAGCCCAGTGAAGGCCACTCAATTATTTACTGCAATAGTTAACTTAGAATGTGTACAGCATGTAACTTACAAGAAAGCCAAACAGCTTTGCAAGCCTATTTTTGACCTATCACTGTTCAACCTGCCATTAATTATGCAAGAGAAGGTTTTCTTCTACAAAAGGGTGAACAGAAAGACACAAATAATAACTGAGACAACTTAAACTTCTACCCCTAAGTTAAAGGTTAAGAGAATTAAGGGCATATATGCAGGATATAGGAACACTAAAGTTTAAAAAAAAAAAATCCTTTCCAGAAAGATCAGGTGCACTGTGAATATGAGGCACTAAGAGAACCAAAGAGGAATTAATTAGTTGAAATTAACAACAACAAAAAAAAACCCTGTTTTTCCCCCCACAATTCACAGAAATTTACATTATTTTTTCAGCTGGGTTCATACTTTCATACTTACATTCAAAAAAAAATATTTCAAGACAGATTCGACCATAATCACCAAGTTCCTCCAGCTTCTGCAGGACATGGACATCCCCTATATTCCTGACCCAATCAAGAGCATCGCTAACATCCAAGAAACCCTATTTCAAACAAAGAGAAAAAAACATAGAAATATATACAGACAAACACAAATGGCAACAATAAGTCTATGCCAAGTAAAGTCTTTTGAAAAAATATCCACAACAAAAAGAAAATCTCACTGGTAACATAATGCAAGTATTTCATGTATATGCACGTGCTCCCAATTTGTTAGTCTTTCAGACATTTAAAATATGTGTTAGGAAAATACTTGAGCCATTTATTGTTTATCACATTACAAGAAAGCACAACAGAAAAATAATTAACGGTATTTATATTTAGAAATATTTTATTAAATATCTAGAGAATTTGAACACAGATCTACGTGGCTTATCCACAAAACAAAAGTAAATATTTTGTTTTCTGTTGGAGATAGAAGAATCACTAAAATACAAATCTTGCTTTAGAAGATTTTGTGATGCATTTAAAATTGCTTTAAAGTCACAAGACTGACTAATGTTCTCCCACCAGTTAAATATGCAGACAGATCTGACTTAATTCTGTAATTCAACACTCCCTTCCTAGTCAAAATAAATCTAAGTGTTCAAGTTTTATTTGAAAGAATTGGTAGCGTGCAGAGTGGTTCTTGCCTGGGATACTCTTACATTATTTGGCTCTACAGACTTTTTTAAAAAAGTAATTTAAAAATCCACAAGACTAAGTCAAATAGCCCCAAAAATTCAAGGACTGGTTTATCCAGTAGTAACATACAGTTGCACCTAGTCTCCTATTGTTATCATCAGCTATGATAAGGTCTTCAAAACTCCATTTTTGGCTATTACAAGACAAGTTAAATGAACAACTTGTGAGAAATCAACAAAGGAAGCCACGAGCAGATGCAGAAACCCAGCCCTAAGGCTCCAGCTACACAAGCCAACCCAACCCATCCTGCCGCAATAGCAAACTTCAAGAGAAACCTTTTATTCTCAGCCTTTGAAGTACTTCCAGAATTCTCACTAATCTTGCTCTTCCTACACAGATATTTATTTCACAAGTTTTATCACACAGAATTTTCTTTTGTGACTCACAGTTACAAAGACACACCGAGGCCTACATATGATGCATCCCAGTATGTGTAACTCAGTATGTGAAATTCATTTAACAGTTTGACATCTGTACCCCTATTTTATTTGTATCTACACATAAAGAAGCAATCCTAAAAGGAGTGTGAGAAACTTACGTTTTCTATTCCGCTACCAATTCTCAGTATACGACTGATAAAAGATGGAACGTTCTAGGAGAGGGAGAGAAAAATCAAATCATTAAGTTAATAACTGTTAACTTCAGTTTCTGTCTGCTCAGGTTCAACTCAATATCATTCAATATCATTCTCTGTTCTGCTTGAATCTCTTACTGTTTTGTTGAAAAGCACTTAAATGCAGAAGTAGAAAGAGCAAATGCATGGAGACCTTGCCATCTGCTTAGGAAAGTCAGCTGCTTTAGCCACGTCTGCAGTTATCTGCATACCAAAGAACCAGCTGATACATCCAATGAAGGACATCCAAAATAACAATCCTTCCTCTCCTCAGATCTTCTGATCCTCCAGATACACTCTACTATTGGACATAAAACCTTTTACATGGAGAAAGAGATAAAGGCTGAGGAAGTAAGAAAAAGGAAGCAGAGGTAAACACGGGAATGGGAATGCAGCAAGACTCTGTAGTAGAAAGACTCAAAGGGAGACTGCCACAGGAGGAGGAAGAACCATCACATAAGACAGAACGGAAAAGTAGCAGGGAAATCCTGAAGTACAAGAAGGTGAAAATAGGGTGCTTTGTCAGCCTACAGAAGAAAGCAGCAAAAAGAACACAATGTTTGAACCTACAAAAACAACTTTGAACATGATTGTTCAAATATATTAAGTCATGCAACAGTAAGTGGGACTGGGAAAGTAGCTTGATGCTGCACACAATTTCAACAATATATACATTTTTAAAGAATTACAATCCATTTTTTTAATTAAAATCATCTGACCACTAAAAATATTGATATAACATTCTCTCCTCTGCACTGTTACACTGCAACTTTAAGTCAACAATAGCATATTTTAAATATTGTTTACTTACCAAGTGAAAAACAATTGAGAAAAAAAGGCATATTTAACTTAATAATCAGAGAAAAGCACCACTTGCCTCACCAATATAACACTCATGACAGCTTTTTATATAACAATCTAAAATGGCCTTTGCATTGCACACTATACAGATATTTAATAAGAGTTATCACAGCTACAATAAAGGCTGTGACACCACACTTCCCAGAAAAGTATAACTCAACTGGCTATCAGGAGTCATATATTTACTCCAGCAAAGGAAAATATTTAATCTAAGATATAACCACAAACTGTGTAAGGTAAAGGGTTAAATTGCTTATTATACTTGGGAACACATACAAAGTTAAAACATGATACTTACAGCAACTTTCTTAATTAAGTCAATAAGGTCTTCCAAAAACTCTAAGTCATAAAGTCTCCTCCAATTCTGATCTAGAAACAGTGAACTGCTTAAAAAGAAAAAAAAAGTTTGCATTTAGACAAAACAACATGTTACAAAGTCTTAGCCCCTAATACCTAAACTCAAACCAAGCCCTTCAGAGAAAGAAAATCAAAAACAGCTGAGAAGCATCTGGTACATCTGAAATACAGGACATCCTTAGACACAGGCTTAGATTACAACTCCCAGAAACCTTTTCTTAATACTTGCATCCCTATATTCACAAACTGTGTCTTCTGACCTTGACTTAATTAGCTAACTGATAAAAACATTAAGACAATTTATCTTACTGGAAGTGTACGGCAATCTTTCACAGGTAACAAAGAAATGCAAAGGAAACAGTTGCTTACCTCCAGTCAGCTACCACGGAATTGCTCTCACTTTTGAAGAGAAGCGGCCAGAAGATGCGTATTTTAATGATGTTGCAATATTCTCTTAACATGTCAATTGGCTGACTGCACCACACTTCACAGGGGTCGACATCTTTAATAAAATAAATAAAAACAGTAGACAAATTCAGGCCTTGCAACATTACAATAATCAAAGTCTAATTAAACTTTCAAAAACATCTTCCCCCTGCCCCCAGTGTATACTTGTGTATTATCTAACCAACAAGAACAAGATAACTTGAAAATTCTAAACATAAACAGTGACTTATAGGGATTTTGTTTTATTTTTCTTTTAGAGACTTTTATGGGACTTTTAAGTACTGAGATGCTAACAACTGCCCTCAGAGGAAGCAGCAGTCTCAGACTGTATGAGTATATACAAAACCTGATTTTACAGAGGTGACTGCATTCATCAGTTTCCCACATATTATATACATAAGTTTTCATTTTGTATATTGAATAATTTCAAAGAGCTTGGCATATTCTGCAGCCATCTACTTTTCTGCAACTACCAAAAACAAATAAATATATATAAAAAGAGAGAGAGAGAAAGACAAGATTATACAGAGTAACTACTGCACTCTACACCTACAAGGATCATCTTAGACATTTCCTCAGACCTATGCCACTAAAATATAGCTCTGCTTACAGTATATGCAAACAACAAAGTTTAAAATCTATGTTCTCATCATGTTCTCACAACGTTAACTGACTACATGGATGTGTAACTGAGTGCTCATACTTTTCTCACAAACATGTTATTCTTCTGCATTTTATATTAAAACTAAAAGATAGGAATTGTTCCAACCCAAAATTCAGCAATACTTCCATTCAGAAGAGACTAAATAACAGAGTATGGAACAAAGTAAGAAAAAGAGTGAACAGCAACCCAAAGATCTAAGTAAAGCACAGGAAGTGCATTAGCAGAAAGTTACGTAAAACTAGTTTAATTTGCATATACCTGTTCTAGGTGTGTGTGAGGACTGCTGTATAAGTACTCCATGACCCTAAAGATAAGCATATCAATTATTAACATTGCATATTTTACAAAAGTATTACATCATGTACAAGAAACAACTGCTAAACATCCCTAGCTATTAAACCAATTTGAACTCCTTAGATCTGTGAAAGGGAGGAAGGCAATTGTTTTTCAGAGTAATTATAGACACTTTCACTTTCACATCACAGATATGGGGACCGGTATCAAAGATGTGAGGATGCCTTTACAAGCCAGCATGATGAAAGGGGAGGAAAAAAAAAAGAATCTATAAAGCAAAAGAGCTGATGCTGAGGAGCCTATGTGCACATTATACGCTCTTCAGGAGGGTACTGTTACTTGGCACTAGATGTTTAAGTCTGGTCACACAGACCAGGCACTTAATAGAGGTTAATGCACACTAGATTCTTGAAAGCAGAGGTCATTTCACCTATGCTATGTATTTCTGCATGGGAAGAGGAACTGTAATCAGTGAGTTTGCATTTGGCAATACCACCACTTCCGACTTTTTGCAAAGGAAAAAAAAAAAGGTCACTGCAAGCAGCAAGAAGATGCAACCACCACCTCACCGGGTATTGAGACTCCTTAAGCATAATGCTTAAGAAAGGAACAAAACCTGATCAAAGTATCCTTGGGAATATTAAAGCAAAAGAATACTACAGTTTGTGCAATAAGCAGTTAAAGTGAACAGAGGAGTTACTGGACTCATAAAAAACAGAAAATAAAACTGCTAAAAGCAAAGCATAAATGAAGACTACACAATCAATTTGCAGTCTTGAACTTACATACACCAGTTTTGGAATATTCTGTGATGATGGAACAGAATATACATGAATCCCTCAGGAATACTACCCCAAGCACAGGCTGAACAGCCAGCGAACAGATTAGTAAAACTGTATCAACAGAATGTAGCTATTTCATTGTCTAGTTTCTCTTATCTATTGCAGGAAGTAGTTGACAGTGGCATACTTGCATTTCTTTGCATCAGTCGAAGGTCATCAATACTTGTAAACAGCCCATAGATCAAACTTAAGTATAAACCCCACAGGATCAGTCTGGAAATCCTTCAGCAAGTTCCGAACCTACTCACCAGTTCACACCAGGATTTATCGCGAGCACAAAAAGCCAAGACTACGGACTCAGATTCAGACAAAGGCTCAGCCATCGTGCTAACGCTGAGAAAAGAAAAAGATAATAAGAACAATGCTGGGGGACGGAGGGGAAAAGGAAAGTAATGTATTGACTTTATAGGGTGGGAAGTTCACAGAATCACAGAATGCTCCAGGTTGGATGGGACCCCTAGAGATCATCTGGACCAACCCCCTGCTCCAGCAGGGACACCCAGAGCACGGGGCACAGGGCGGCATCCAGGCGGGTTTGGAAGATCTCCAGAGAAGGAGACTCCACAACCTCCCTGAGCAGCCTGTGCCAGGGCTCCGTCACAACTGCACAACTTATCACAACTACAATTTCCAGTAGTTTCACTGAAGCATTCATATGAATACATATCCATGTATTGATATTTTTACATGACAGCATTTGGAAAGATAAAGTGCTGGACAGTTGCTTAAGCCAAAAACTGTTTAACCAGGCAAACTGCCCACCAGCCGTGCCAGCCTGGGCACTGCCTGCTCCCAGACATCACCCCCGCACCCTCCGGAAAGCGAGGACCCCCCGGCGGGGACGGGGATAACCAGGACCCGGGGATGCGGGTACCGCGCCCGCCGCAGCCGCGGGTGCCCCCGCTCGCCCAGGGCCACGCACCGACCCCCCGGCTCGCGCGGCCGGTCCCGGCCCGGGGACAGCGGGGCTCTCACCAGCGACGCGTCACCGGCAGCGGGACGGAGCAGCGGCCGCCGCCGCCTTCCTCCCGGAAGGGCTCTGTGGTGACTGCCGGGGCCGCAGCTGGACCCGCCCCACGCGGGCCAGGAAACGGGCGTCCCTCCTGGGCAGCGAGCAACGGTCCTAGCACTGTGCCGGAGCGGGGGGACAGGCCTAACGGTCACTGCCCCTAACGGTCACTGCCCCCAACGGCCGCACGAGCCCAACGGCCGCCAACGCCGCCGGGCCCCCGGCTGCCCCCGCCCGCGCCTGCCAGCCCGCCCGCCAGCGCCGGCCTCGCCATTGGCCGCCTGCGCTCTGACGTCACGGGGTAGGGCCAAGGGCCCGCCCACGTGGCTCCCCGCCCGCCGCGAGCTCCTGCGCATGCGCGCGCTTCCCGCGGCCGGCCGGCCGGGCGGGCTTTCCTCAGTGCGCATGCGCGAGGCGCCAGCGCCGCGATGCCGAGCCCGCCGTGTGCTCGTCCCGCCGGTCCGTAAGGGCGCCCGGTGCGGCTCCCTGCCCGGGAAGGCCGCCAGGAAGCGGGTGCGCGGGCTCGCACGGGAGCGGCTCAGACAGGCTCCTACGTGTCCGTGCCGGGGCGCGCGGGGCGGGGCGGGCTGGGCGCATGCGGGCTGCGGGGTCCGGGGGGGGGGGGGGCGCGGGGGGCGAGGGCGAGTGGGCAGCGGGGGATGCGTCACGTGTGGGCGGGGGCGCGGAAAATACCCAAATAAACGGTTTGTTCTCCCGTTTCCTGCCACTAAACGATTTTTTTTTCCCGTTTCCTCCTGCAGTTGTGTAGTGCGTAGCGAAACACCCGGGGAGCTGTGGGTGGCGGCTCCGCTCTGCGCCGTCCCCCGGGTGAAGGGGAGAGGGCGGCATGGTGGAGAACTCCCCCGCGCCGCTGCCCGAAAGGGCCATCTACGGCTTTGCCCTCTTCCTGGGCTCCTGGTTCGGCTTCAGTGAGTGTGCGGGGTGCCGAGGAAGCGCGGAGAAGGGGCGCCATGCTCGAGAGGGAAAGGCAATTCCTAGAATCACAGAATGCGTAAGGTTGGAAGGGACCTCAGAGGTCATCTAGTCCAACCCCCCTGCACACGCAGGGTCAC
>JAUBOD010000279.1:3399421-3410827 GCA_032353885.1 Nothura maculosa | reverse complement strand
TTGGTTTATGCAGTCCTTCATTCACTATGATTTATGCATTAGCCAGCAAGTGCTTCCAGAAGTGTGAAAGGAAACTGTAACTTGTGAATAAAAACAGTAGTTATAATGGAGAGAGACATTAAAGTGTGAGAAAGGTGTTGAGCTTCCCAACACATTGCTTTTATTTTTGTATGTATCTTAAGTTTTTTTCCTCACATTTCATTCTATTTCTTTTGTTCTCTAGACAAGTATCTGATGGTAAGTAATTTGAGAAACCCTTAAGTGACTTGAAGATCAGATAGAATCAGTAGCACTGGAAATGGAGATGGAAAAAAAATCTTACAAATTTTGTCATGTTCAAGTGTTGTTTTTGGTCACCATTTGTGTCAGAAACTTGTCTAGAACGTGAGCCTTTTTCCTCTCCACTTATTAGATCAGACATCTTTCTTCTTACACTGTGGACCTGAAAGAATAGCTGGCGTTGGCAGAGATACCTGGAGAGCCTCTGTTCCAGCTTCTTCAACTCAATTTTATTGAATATATTCAACATTAAAGCTGTATAGACCTTCTTCAACTTTATTATACAAGCAAATAGCTTCTTTTGTTTTTCCTTCGGCTTGGAATTCCTGAACAGTGTGCATTTCTCCTGATCGGCCCATCAGATCTGTTACGCTGGTTGCTATAAATTTGATTCTGGACTAAGACTTTCAGTTCCTCCCGTCCACTCTCTGTGTCTTGCAAGGTGGATTTTTAGTGTAAGTTTTGCAGCTTTTGGATGAGTTTTGCATTTTGAGGAGAGAGAATTAATATTCTCAAGTTTTAGTTTCTAGATCATATGATGACCATAAAATCACAGATTTGTCAGAAGCAGAACTTGCATTAGCTTTCTGAAAATCAGTATAACTTCAGAATTTGGGATACCAAATTCCACAATTCCTTTAAAAAACTAACTTGGGAGAAGAAGGGGATTGAACTTTGTCTAAATGTCAGGATCTCCTATATATTCTCTGATTTTTCTAAAGTTTATATGCATTGAGAACTAGGGGCTGCAGTTTGGTGTATGGAGAACTTGGCAAAGGTACAATTATTTTAGGCATAATCAAATGTGAAAGGAGTGTGTTTTTTCTTTTGAGGAAGGGGAAAAAAAACTTGGAAAGGCAGAGTTTATTTCATATGAGAAGTTACAACCTTTGTGATACACTTTCTGCTTTTGGCATCTGGAAAAAAATGGTTCAGGGTGGAACGCGAATGATTTGGGAAGAAATATTTAAACTTTGACAATAGTAACTGTCATTGAAAATTCTGCAGTTAAATTTTATCACTCGGGGAAAATCACATTAGGAATGGGATGGTCAAGCTTTTTTTTAAAAAAAGTAGTATATTTACTACATTACTTAACCTTATGTGGTTTATGCAGACTAGACTTATACGGCTGATGTTGTTCCAGAACAGAGGCTGAGATTTCCAGCTGTTCTGTGTCCAAGTTGGAGTTTGGACGACTTGGAGGCTGTCCTAAGTAAGCAGTGAATCTCATTTACTCTTAGCAATTGAATGTCTGGTTCTGAACAGTGGAAATTAGATCATGTTGTTACGAGTGTTGGGGAAACACTTCTAGGTTACTTGCCAAAAGAAAGCTGAAGTGACAGAGATGTCAAATTGGAAAATACAGTTTATTCAGTTTTTCTGCCTTGCCATCTTTCAAATAGATGATCTCATATCTACAATTGATTCCCATATCTCAGGGTTTTCATTTATGTTTTTTTATGTCTTTTCTTAATATGTCCACAGGCTCTCCTAATCTAGAATGGACATTTTGGCAATATTTTGGCTTGAAGTTGAAATGAAAGTTCTAGTAATTGAATATTGGATGATAATAGCCATCTGTTCAGAGGTCTAGACCTCACTGTGTGGCGTTAGGCTAGTCTAATCCTCGGCTAAAGCTGCCTGCTCTTGGTGCTGAGGGATTGCTATGACAGGGTGCACATAGATTTTATTCCTGTTCTCTCTTCTGGAGTACAAAGTATTGTGGAAAATAATAGCAGTTGAGGCAGCTCTTTATCAGAAAACTTCTTACACTAAGACTCCGAATTGTGGCTTGCTTCAGATGTGCACATATGAACACTTGAAAACTCAGTTAATTATGGAAAATCCATATTGCACTGACACGGTGCTACCACAACAATGCAGGCAGTGTTTAAACCAAGAGCAATATAGACAAAAGGCAAGTTGCTTGCTAGATAAAAGTTCAATTAAATCTGCGTTTTACATGTGCAGCTTTAACTTGGTTTTAAATATCATTTTGGAGACAAGTACTGATCCTGAAACACGGCACTTTCTTCCCCTGAGCCCCTCATTCCACCTTTCCTTGATCTGGTGTAAAGTAGTTTAGCAAATTGTAGATGTGTGCGTTGCAGTAGAAAGAAAATTCCAGCTCACTGTGTTGCTGGGTGAAATCAAAGTGTTGAAACAACTGGTGATCCCTGGATGCCTGGGATCTGGCACCCATATGTTCAGTGGCAGCTTCAAGCATACAGATCCGATTTTTCTGCAGCTTTGCCTTGAAACACTCCGAGATATTTACTCTTTCCCATTGCCATCTTGGAGGATAACTTTTCAGACATAAAGGCTAGGATTGTATTTTATTGCTGGACGTTTCAGCGTAACATTTTGTAGGTTTCACAGAAACTCGGAACAAGAATTTGTTCCTTGAAGAAAGAGGGCGATTTGCCGGGATGGTGGTGTGCTGGATTTTCTGTTTTTTTCCCCTCTGGTAGGAAGTGTGATCCTGAGTCACTTCTTCAGCATCTCCAAACTGGATGGCAGCCAAATGATGAAATGCAATCCCAGCCTTCTTGCTGGGGCTCAGCGAGCAACCATCTTCTAACCAGGCTGTTCCACCAGGCTCATAAACAGCCAATATAAACATACCAGCACAGGTTTGATGCTAGAGGCTTTAACCTTTACTTACTGGAGGAGGCAGGAATATTTTTTAAAGTAGAGTTGAAAATACGTGTTAAAAATCAGGCTTGAAGGCGGAATATTGGAGCTGCTCGGAGGGGCAGCGCTGCCTGCTCGTGTCGCGCCGCAGCTCCCACCTCGAGGCGCGCTCGGAGCGCTCTGATGCTCTCGCCTCCCGCTGAATTCCAACTCTGTTATGTCAGCAGGGAGAGTATGGAGTTACTTTATCCTTAGATAAATCTCTCTTTGAGGATGGGAAATTCGAACTCGCAGCTAACACTCTAATGAATGCAGATTTCAGGGTACGTTTTGAGACAATTGTTTCTGAAATATTCCCCTACGAATCAAGGTCTCTTGTAGAACTTGAGATTCCAGCTTTTTTCTTTTTTAACTGCAAAACTGCCAAGCACTTAAAATTTCTAGAGCTGAAGTCCTGGATAGTTACGCTAAATTTTAAAGACTGGTCTTAATCCAATTCTTTTGTAATACAAAATGAAGCAAAAAAGTATAGCATACAAAATAGGACACTAGCTTATGTCCTATGTCCACTTCTGTCATTTTTAAAGCGCAAGATTAAAAGCTAAAAGGACAAAAGCTGGAGCTGTTTGGAAGTGTTTATTCCAGAAAAGAAATTTTGTTTTCTGCCAGTAACTTAGGAATAACCTCAGAGCTGAGAAAAATCCTTAAAGAAAAGGATACAGAGAAAGCTCTGAAAGGATCCTATTGATCATTGATAATATTTCACTGTCTCTATTTTTTTTTCTTTTTCATTAATCTGACTGTTGCTTTGTTGTTAGGAATCTTTGCCTGTACTTGAGAGCTCTGCCCATTGTTTTATTCAGCTCAGAGGGAGCCCTATCGCTGAAGTGATCTCAGCACCTCTTTTCAGAAACAAGAAATGATGTAGATGCAGCTGGACCAGTAAAAAATGTCTATTGGCTGGAATAACTTTTCTTTTGGAAGACACTAAAATCAGACACTAAATATATACCATGTGTAGTAGTATTCTTTTTGCTCCTAAAAGGTGTATTTCTACCCAGCTGGTTACTCAGTGCAGTTCACTTGGCAAACCACATGAGATCTTGGAGACGACATGTTCTTGTCTTTTTGGGTGCTTTCTGAAGAATTCGCCTCCAAAATTTCACCCAGAGTTTGAGAACAAAGTACTATGAGTTCAAAAATACTTGGGATTTACCTCCGTGTGTTTAACCTTTTTGTGTAAGAACTCCAGCTACCTGCTTGCTTGCAAGCTTCTGAGGGCTGCGTGTGGAGGAAGGCTGCACTTGCTTTGCTTGGTGTGTTTTGTGTTTCCCTTGCATCTGCTTTTTATTTGCTGTTCTTAGATTGGTCATTGATAGCAGGCTTTTTAATATTAAGTAAACCAGATGTTTATATCCTCATTGTCTTAGATGTATATGCAGGTTAAATGAACATATAAGCCTTCATACAGGTTAAATCAGTGTGTACAATTAATAACTAAAACCAGTGCACGCCACCTGAGACAGAATCCTGACTTAAGAGTGTTCTTTCTAACCTGGAAGACTTTATTGTTTCATATTGGCATTTGAATGAGACAGCCCTGTAATTTAATAACTCTGCATCTGTTAGTTTTGTTTCAGACGTTTCTGGCGGACGGAGGAAGAGCTTTCAGGTGATTTTTAGGCCAGCCTCTTCTCTCCAGCACTTGTCCCCGGGAGAGCAGCGCTGGCTGTGGTTGGTTTGGGGTTTTCTTCCTCCAAGCAGCTCTCCTGGCTCCTTCTGTGGGATGTGCAGGGGCTGGAGCTGAGGCTTGGCCCTTCCGAGCTTGCTGGGCAAGACTGGCTTTGAGCTTCTCCCAGCCTGCAGTGGCTTAAGAGGAAAAGTGGGATCCTTTGGGCTCCTTTGCACTTTGCTCTTGCCTTTGCTATCATCACATTTAGTTTGTGAAGCTTTGCTCGTAGCAGCAGTGAACTGAACTGTTAGAGGGACAGTGGGGACTTGGTCTCTTGCTCCGTTGCCTTCTGACCATCCACCTTGGTGACAGCGAGTGTGGTGTAATGGCAAATGACAGAGTTGTCCTGGAGATTTCACAGTTGTTGGCCTGGGCTGGCGTGAGCAGACAAGCTCGGTATATGAGAGCTGTTGTCCTGCAGGAGCACAGAAGATGGAGGCAGAATAAGCACCTGGTATTTTAACACATCTTTCTCCTTTTTCTTCATCTGTCTATTGCACTATGTACCTTTATTTGCCTAGTTTCCTAGGAACTGAGACTTAGGGAGTTAAGTCAATTCCTCCGTAAATTTTTAAACTTTAAATTCCAGGAAAATAAAATTTACAGGAGAATAACTAGGTCTGCTTCGTCCCTAGATTCTTCCTCGTGGCTGAAAGAGGCAGTGGGTGCTTGGCACAGGACGCAGCGTGCTGCTGTCACACAGCATCCATCCCTGCATTGCTGCTTTGGCCTCACTCCTTCCTCTTCCTCTGCCCACCTTCCTCCCTGAACGAGGCCTCTCAAGCCTCGAGTCACTGCTGTGACCAGGAGCCCTCGCCTAGAATCCTCTTGAAAGCTGCAGGGAAACTCCTTTCATGGTTTGATCGGGCAGAAGCAGCTTCCTTGGATCAGAGAAAGAGAGAGAGAGAGATATGTTAAATTGACATCTGACCTTGCAAATTTATTTGATCTTTAAACTGAAGTTTTGCCTGTGCTGCTGAGAAGCATTTACGTGGTCCTGTTGAGACAGGAGAGAGAAGGTGTGGGAGATGCTGAAGGGCCAATGCTGGGTGTCGCAAGGGCCGTGAAGTAAGTGAAGATGGGGAGTTTTGCACCTAACCATGATACAATTACAGGAAACTAGGTTTTCCTGATCCTGCTGCTCAGAGAATGCCTGTTTTAACCAATCTTAAAGTATAAAAATGACTATAAAATTGTAAATGGATTTTAAAATAACTTAAGACACAGTTTAAGTGTTAAGTAGCAATTCGTGTTCCTAGTTGCTAGCTCTGTAATTCAAACTTGGGATCTTACTGACAACTGAGCTTCAGTCTTGCTGGCTGCTGTGAGTAGCAGAAGGCCAAAATATTTCTCATTTATTTGCTCATTAATACTTTTTTCTTTCTTCTCCGTGGATGTGTTTAATAATTTATGAAAAAAATATTGAAGGAAGGCCGGTGCACTGCAGGTCTAGTTGGTGAACTCTCCAGGGAAGAGACTGCCCAGCAGTGTGAGACTCCAGTATCGATCCGAGTCTCTGCACGGCTGAGCTATATATTAGTGTTGGCATTGCGTTAAAATCGCGAGAAATCCCTGTTGCTCTGAAAAGCTGGAAGCAATTGTGGCTTTTTATCCAGCTCCTTCGGTAAGGGAAGGGTCTTGCCACTAGAGGTCTCGTCTGAGCTGAGTTTGGAGAGCATATAGTTAAACCAAAAATACGGAGGGGAGGGAAAACGTTTTACCCAATTTATTGTATATAGATTTGCATGAAAATATCTTTGCACTTTTGTGACAACTGGCCTGTGTAGTATTTCCTCAGTTTTAAAACTGCATCATAAGTTCCACCAGAATGAAGGGTCTGTAGTGTCCAAATAGAGTGAAACATTTTCAATTAAGGCATTTTGATGAGAGAGAAGCAGCCTCCAAATGTGGAACAATACAGGTTGCCTTTGACAGCTCTCTTTTGCTACTCTATTGTTCACATTCAGCAAATACTTATACATGGGGAAAAATGAAAGTGTGGCAAACATTCATTTTACAGTGGTGCTAGTTAAAAATGTGTTTCCTTTCTTAATGGATAGTAAAAAGTGTGCTGTGCATGCAGAGCAAGAGGTGGTCACGCTTGTAGGCAACGCATCACAATTTGTAAACACCTTCTTAAGTGATGTACTGATTTAGTAAATATAAAAGTATTTACAGAATGGCAGTTTGGAGAAAGCGAAGGACTTTGAGGCATGAAAGAATGTGCATAGCTATATGTGTTTATATATATATACAACCCATGTTTATTTCAAACCATATATATATATGGCTTGTGTATATATAAGCCATATTTACAGCTATATCCATAGAAAGATTCTTTGTGCTGCTGTGAGAACTAAAAATTAATGCCTTTTGTAGTGAGCAGCATTTAATCTTATTGTGGAGGTAGCTCTCGTATGAAATATTGCATGCTGGCAGCTGCCTGAGTGCAACTCATTGCAGTCCTTTCTGTCGTGTTCCAGGGCTTGCTTCAAGTGTGTGTGTGATACCCCACAATCCTTTCCTTCAAGGGCCTATATGCTTTCTATATTATATAGAGTGGAAAATATTAGTTTTGGTACGGCTGATACGGTGTCTATGTAAAAGATTCATGAGCTTAAAGTTGATGTTCTCTGCTGATTTCCTGCTCCTTGAATACAGGACAGCACAAGGGCTGAATACATGTATTTTTGAGCATAGGTCTTTCAGATAATGTAGGGTATGGCAAGCCGACATACTAGGCTGGGTTTTCTTGGTTCCAGTTTATTTTTTTAGGGCAGTGCCTTTGAGCAGACACTGGTTTTAGATAGCGAGACTCTGCAGCTTGGGACGAGCGCTCTGAGGATGCGTGGCGATTTGGCGCCGATTCATCGGCTATGACCTCAGTGGTAAAGATCTGACAAAAGTGGAGTATTTCCAAGCTAAAAATACTGCCCGGGCCGTCAGTGGGGCCTGTAGCTCATTTCTGTAAGTGAGGCTGGGAAGCCGAGAGCAGGCTTGGCATCAGCCGGGAGCCGGGAGGTGCTATCGCGTTCCCAGTGCTCTGAAGTGATGGTACAGCCCCGCGAGGAGAAATCAGCTTGCCCGTTACCTGACAGTTTAATTGCTGCTTATCTCATCTCTTTGTTTTTAAGCAAATTATGACTAGACCTCAGGCACAATAAGATTATATTCTAATTAAAGGGAGAAACTGAATAAAACGGCATAAGCTTTGGGAAATGCAAGGCTGTGTTTATAGCTCTTCAGAGAAGACAAACTGTGAACTTGAGAGTAAGGCCTATTCTTGCCACATCCAGGGCTGCTGACTGTTTCTCCAACTCTTACATTCTCTGACAATTTAATAATATTGATACTCTGTAGGGGAAAAAAAAATCACTCACAAGACCAAGCTTTTTATTTAGATTTATTCATATTAAGCTGAATTTATTCCGGAAAATTAAGACGAAATTAATTAGGCATATAAGGATTTGGAAGACGTTTCCAGTATTTTCAGAGTGTAGTCTATGGCCCATGTGCTTCAAGAGGAGCAGACAGACCCTGCAAAAGAAGTCCAAATATGGCTTGTGTCAGGAGTTGATAGGAAGAGATTGACTTATGAAGTCTGTTGTATTTATCTTTCGACAGTATGTTTTAAAAAACGGCCTGAGTTTTCTGGCACATTGAGGAAATCCTGGATGTCCAGGTGCTTTGGAAATGGAAATTGGCCCGTGATTATCTGGCTGACGTAACGTAATTTAGTGAAATGCTGATTAAAGAACAGCTGTTAGATTAAATCAGATATTTGAAAGCTCGCTATAGTTTTGGCTTCAACTTTTGTGTAAAAGCTGCTTTAAATCTGAGTTTTAGTCAGTCTTTACAGCAAGAGGCATGTGTTCCAGGTTAGCAAATCTCTCTACTCAGTTATTTGACAGTTGTAGTGGTGAATTATAGCGGTGGTCCATTCATGACAAAGGAATTGCACAAATACTTGGGATTTTTGAGGAAGCCTTGCTTCCATAAATCTTGCTTTGTTTTTTGGGTGTATCTTATCTTGCTCTCGTAATGAGATCCTTTGTGGAAGTGCCTGTGTGGCTAAGCCTGTCCAGCAACCCGGGTTCCTCCAGGTAGCTAATGCAGACCTGCTCTTCTTGGCTTTACACCATTGAAGATTGGGCTCAATGATCTTAAAGGTCCTTTTCAAGCATAATGATTCCATGATTTTAAGGTTAGGACCGTCAGCCAGTCACTGCTTTGTCCGTAACAATGTTTTCTCCATGGTGAGGAAGATCTGCACTCGAGTGTGACACTAAGTCTGTCTACAAACAAGGCTCAATTTATTAGCCGCGTTGGCAACCTCGGGCTTTAGAAATCAAGTCACGTTTTCCTTCTTTACTCCTTCCTTAATTCCGAAATGTAATTAAGTCTGTGGTATAGCAGAAAAGTGACACAGGCCTGGAGATAAAGCCAGGCCCCGGAGCAAAGTAATGCCAATCTGGAGGAAGAGTAGAGAGATGGGAGTTGTTCTCCTGCGGCGTAGCTTGGAGCATGCTTCTGGACTCACGAGGAGGAGAAGATTTGTGAGAGAGAAAAAGAAAATTTGTGGGAGAGAAAAAGGGAAGAACTGCTTGTTGATCTGGTTTGAGGCTGGATGAAAGAGAACACACTGTGTGGGAGGAGGAGAGAGGGACCCGGAGTAGCAGCTCCTGAGGCAGAGGTAAGGAGCAGAAGCCTCCACGGCGCAGAAACCAACGTGTGCGCTGCGTTTTCCAGCGTTCCCTGCAGCTGCTGGGTGTTCCAGTGCGTGTCTAGACATTATTAGCATCTCTGTTACTCAGACTGATCATTGCGGGACAGCACTGGATTTTACAGCTGGCTTTATGCAGACTCGCTTTCCTTGCTTCTCGTGTATCGCTTCTCTTATGGGTGGTACACTGTGTTGACGCACTTGCTTAAGAAGATATTTCAAGTGCTGCCTTATAAAAGTGTCATGTTTATGTGTCCAAACATCTTTAATTAAAGATGAATAAATGCACAATTAAAACAATCCTTTAATTTAAAACGAAGCCTTAGCGGAATCAGCATTCAGGAAGTTTCTGCATTCTGTCCCTCTGTTTTAACACAAATTAATCTTTATTGTGATTCAAATGTAATGGCCATTATAAAATTGCATTTTTTGGATGTGCTGAAAATTAAGGTGTGAAGACAGAAAAAAATCTAACCAAAGATTCTAGAAATGAGTAACGACTGCAGAATATTTCTAATAAATATTTTATTTATTAGATATTATTTAAATAAATTTATTAGAAATATTCTGCAGACAAAAAATCCGCATGTAGCTTTTCGTTGAGCTTCTTGGTCTTTGATACAGAATTTCTGGAAAGCAAACACCATTTTTAACTTTAGTGAAAGAATCTAAGGATAAGGCAATTTTATTGGCTGAGATCTGAACACAAAGGCAGGTGCTGGATACTAAGGTATATCAGTAATTGCTATGCCGAGCTTTCCTTTTTTTTTCCTGTTTTGTCGCAATTTTTTATGTATTATGCTTATAATAAAATCATTTGTCATAATTACTTTGCAAATGACCTTTCAACAGTTGCTGTAGGTCACAAGCTTGGCAGAAAAGATTAGATTATTCTCCTTATTAAAATAAAAAAAAATAATCTGAAAAGAAGATCTAGTCACTGAAAATGTATAACTCTCCTGTATGCATTTTCTGTAAGAAAATGGAGCAAGAGATTCTCCATCTAATGTACAAACCCACATTTTAATAATTGAAAAACATCTCAGGATTCTTTCATATGTATAATGGAGAGAACTAGTTTGTAGGAACATATCTCGGTGTTCCCATGTCGCTGAGATTGACAAAATGAATTCCAGGAGATATTTCTAAAATTCTTTTGATAGATAAGAAAAAAAAGTGAGGTTTTGTTGCATAATCTTTGAAATGTAAATCAAAAAAATACTTACAACTTGTTTTAAGTGTATGACTCTGAATGAAAAAAGCAATTATCCATGCATTTTTCTGGTCTGGAAGTTGCACTGTTTTCCTTCCAAAATGAATGTATTAGTGTTGGGGTTAGTTCTGAGACTACAGCTACCTGACAGGAGCGGCGGCTGCAGAGATGGAGGTTACCTAGTTAGTTCTCTGGTTTTGACTATATTTGGTATTTATTCGCTGCTGAAGCAGAAAAGTACTAGCTGAAAGCAGATGCTTGTCCTTCTTCATTTATTTTAGAGAAAGAGATGACTTCCCAAAGTTAACCAAAGCAGCACGAGCTGCAAATTATCCTAACCCTTCAAGATGCATTTTTGAATTCCTGAAATTTTGTTAGGAATTCCTGAAAACACGCTCAAGATAGCAGTGTACCTGAATATATTTCAGGAGTTTCTTTAAAGAAGAATATTTGGTGTCGGAAGGGCTTTGCTTTGGGTTCCAAGGACAATTTCTCTGTCACAGAAGAATGATCTGTTGGAGCTGTGAAGTGTGCACCTCCTCTCTGGCTCAGAGATCCCTGTGTTGTAGCTTGCTGGAAGAGGGGCAAGGACTTTATGCTGCACTCTCTCCCAGGGAGCTGCTGCGGACTGCTGTGGGAGGCAAGGTGTAAGTCTAAAGGAACCTTTCACTTGATATGTGATTGTTTTTTTCTAAATATTTTCAAATTCTAGAATTTTGGATGATCCACTCTTTTTAATGATGGTCTTCACTTAACAGTTCAGCACTAGCAAATTAAAAGTTTTTGGACTGCAGTAAACCTTACATCAATTTATTGCTTCAT
>JAUBOD010000279.1:3363496-3377126 GCA_032353885.1 Nothura maculosa | reverse complement strand
CAGGTCCCTCTCTGCGGGGCTGCTCTCCAGCAGGTCAACCCCCAACCTGTACTGGTGTCCAGGGTTATTCCTCCCCATTTATCTTCCTTTTTTTTGTGCCAGTGCTAGTCACGCAGTGGTTGCACTCACACTGCTTTCTTGACATCATAGGTTCCTGCTCTGGTGCGTTCTGCCCACCAGATAGTGGCAGGGTGCTGGGCAAGGCCAGCGAGGTGTCCTCGCACCTCACCGCGCCAGCGGCCTACGAGGCCTAGAGCGAAACAAAAGCCTCTCCCCAGGAGGCTTCTCGTGGTCAGGACGTAACAAAAATCCAAGTTTTTTTTGATGCAGCCTGTTGAAATGATCAGAAAAACACAGTCTGGAAAACCAGCTTCAGACAGAGCCTGTCACTGGCAGTGTGTCCAGCGTGACGGGACAGATCTTGTCCTCAGGGGCTGAATTGGCTTTGATTAACTGGGGCTTTCTCAAAGCCCTGTGATGTAGCCTCAGTGCTGGCAACCATGGCTGGAAACTGATTGCACATACACATATCTGGTAATTTGCTCTTAACAGTAATTCCTTTGTATATTTTTATTTTTGGATTTTTTTTCAATTTCATGTCTGAGATGGCTAAGGTATAGAACTTACTGTTACCACAAATGAGTAAGTACTAGAAGTAAAAACCTGATATATTGTTTTAAGATAACTCTATATTAAAATATTTTGATAGTTCTGGCAGTTATGTAAGATACTATTGATAATATTTAGAAGAAAAATTAAACTAGGAAAAATTGGTTTGTTATTTCAGTTAGTCATTCAGATCTTGATCTGGCAAACGCTTGGGGGGCAATTTCTGTAGAATTTGGTTCTTTCTGTATTTTGTTATCTTAAAGCTCTTCATTAGTCTTTTTATTCCTGCAGTTCACAACATAGTTTGGAATATTTAAGTCTTACTGGCTAAATGCCATTAAAAAAGGAAGCTTTCTTAAATTCTTCCATCCTCATTTTCTCTAATAGCATCTGACTTGGAATGACTGAATTACACATATGCTGATCTGTGTCACAGTGAATATGCATGCAATCTTCTCTCTGTTACCTGTTATTTTTCAGCTTCCTTTTTTTTTCATAAATACAGCGAGGATGTGACGTGCTAGAAAATGAATTCAAACTTCTGACTTCTCACTGCAGAGCTAAAGAGTCAGGCATAAAATTCAACACTGCTTTCCCTGCTTCCAAACTATTGGACTTCCAAGTATTTTTTCCAAGAGTTTTGGGCGGAAATAGGCCTAGGGAGGAAGAGAGAGGCATAAATGTCATTGGAGATATCTGCAAAGAACAGATGTAAGATTGCCTGCTAATGATAATTGATGCTATTCCTCAGGACTGACCCAAAAATTTTATGTACTATCCTTAAAGAAACCAGCTAGTAAAGGGTTGTTCCCTTCATTAACTATGAAGATTTTAGATAAAATACAGTGAAATTTTAGGCAGATGGAGGGAAGAAAAAGGGAAACATAAGTAAACATAGGCAAGATGAAGGTTTCCTTTTAGGAAGCGCAGGCTGCTCCGTAGCCAAGTCGCGGGATGTGGAGGAGGAGATCCGGTCTCCTGGTGACCGGTACCTCCACATGAAGGATTCTCAGTCCTCCAGGCTCTTCTGGCTTTCGTTTCAACACGGTCTGAGCCCACAAAGCATGGAGAGCAGCTTGGGGAGTACCAAATGATTGGAGCTAATAAGGGCTCAGCCTGATAACCTGCTTGTCATCAGACCAGCTACTTCTATGTTATTTACACGTTATATTTTACAAGCGATTGGGGAACAATTTGGACAGAAATATAGTAGTGTGGAGGAGATCGATATTCTCCAAGCAGCTGCAGCTGTAATATTCACCGTATTCATGACAATAGGATTTTTTTTTGAGAGAGAGAGAAAAAGTAATTCCTATAGCTTAATAAATTGGTGTACCAACAGGAGGGGTCAACAAGGGCTAAAACCTTCTATTTTGATACTTTGCCAAGTTAAGCAGTGAAATATTGTGATCATGAACTCCCTGAAACAGAATGCTGTCTGCTGGTTAGAGTTTTGCTTTGTGTTTCAGAGCAGAAATCTCAGTGAGTGAGTGATAATTCACAGTGAAGTGTACAGGAGATGAGTAGATAAGTGCCCTTCCTTGCCTTGCTTGCTGTCCCACTGAGGAGAAATTGCAGAGCCAAAGGCCGAAGTGCTGAGGTGTTTATTTTAACACTGGGAAACACTTATTGCTTCAAGTATTTGCCTGCTTGTATATCATATCTATTATACCAGATGTGCCACATACAAATTAGACATGGCTCATAAAGTGTGGTAACCCTAGATTTTTCAAGATTTCTGGATGTAAATTTTCCTTTTATTTAGCTGTTCTCCAGCTCATATATCAGGGGGCTTTCTAGGGAGGCAAGGCTTTTTAATTAAAATCCCCAATAGAGGCCTTCCCATACTTGAAGTGCACACCTTATTCAGTTCCTCAGTAAGAAATAAAGAAGGAAAAAGGAAACGAAAAGGAAAAATTATTTGATAGCATTACAACAAGAAGAGTAGAAGTGGGGGTGACACTTACTGGATCCAGAACCGAGTTCTCTTGGCTACTTGTCTTGGTGTGTGGCTGCATTTACCACCTAGCAAATACTTGCTGAAACAGAAGAGGTTCTTCCCAGTGATGGTGAGTAAGTGGACAAAGCCTCTGCTAGGTTCGGATTAGTAAGTGCTGTGTCAGAAACCTTTAAAATTTAGCAAACAAGAGTCAAACTGTGCTATAGCGTTTTTCGCTTTTCCTTGTATTAGGAGTTAATTTGAACGAACATTTTGTGCACACATCTGTCCTCTAATGCATGTTTACATAGGAAACTTCACTGTGCATATTACGTTTCTTAAAGAGAAGGTAGGTTTTTGACAGGCAGTGCTCCAGGGACCACGTCTGGGACTTGAGAGAGGAGATGGCAGCCAGCTTTGCAGGCTGCCTCTTTTGTGAACATGCTGTAATTCTGTTTTCTAGTTCTATTTTACCTTTGTTTTTCCTGGTATATTTAACAAAATAATTTCTAAAACTTGCCGTGAGAATGTCTTAACAATTCTTATTTCCCAAGATGAGATTAAGAATTGCTCTTTAAATAAATCATAATCCTTGATTGTTTTGTTTCCAGTCTGTCATATGTTTCTCTCTTTTTTTTTACTGTGTGATAGTAATGTCATCAAGCGAATGAGCTGTAGGGTAAAGGTATTTGCTTAGTGTGCATTTTCATTTTAATGTATTCTAGTAAATCCAAGGTGCTTCGTTCTGGTTTTCAAGTTTCCAAATGCAGGAACCATCCCTCCATCCTGTGCAGTGGCTCATACCCACTTCATAACAAGAAGGGTAGGAATATGATCCCTAATGTGGTTTTTCCTAAGTAGGTGATTATTGGTGTGTATGGCATTTGTGCAGAGATTCCTGCACTGGACCATGGTGCATATTCAGCCTTCCTAGCATTAGTTCCATTTACATGAAGTGTTTTGCTGTGTGAATGCATTGTGGAGGCTGGTTTTGAAACACTGATATTCGTGTTACTAGGGTCATGTACGGTGTCTGCATTATTTGCCAGGAATCTGAGCTGGATTTGGTTTCAGAAAATCTGAGCTCGCTTTGTGTCCACTCTGATTTTACCTACGCGTGTTTTAAAGCACCAGCTGTGTGGCAGATGCTCACATTAAGGTTTTGCATTTTAAGCAGAATCCACAAAATCTTGGGATACCTTATTTGCTTGTGATACAGATTTTTTTACTTCAGATTCGAGCAGTCCCTGGTCACGGGAACGTGTAACAGTTTCAGTCTTGTGACAGTCTTCTGTCCAGATCCTAAGTGGCAGATCCTAAATGGCAGAGTCACCTACGTGGGGAGAGAAATTCCCTTCTGCTTTTTCAACTCTACAAGCTCAAAATGCTGTCACAACTTGCAAGAAATAAGAATACCGCTGGATTTTGGGTTGTTTTTCACTATATCTTTAGCCCTGATTATTCAAGAGTCCACAGGTAATCTGACTCCCTGAGAGCAGAGATCCTTATCCTGTCCTGCTCAGAGATCAGCACCTTTTCTGATGACTGTGACTTTTCTTCCTTTTTTTTTTCCTTTTTTTCTTTATTCTATCCAGGTATTATAATCTAAAACCTTCCTCTTCAAGGTGGCACGACAGTGTCCAGGTGTCCAGCAACGCTAGCTCTGTGTGGAAGTGTGCTGGTAACTTAAGGACAGAAGTAGCACTGGCCATAAATGCGTGGGATAAAGTGCTCTGGGGACATTCCTTCTCCATCCAAACTGCCTCATTCATGCTCTTGCTTGCGTGTTGGATCATGTGTTTGTTGAGACAGTGTGTGGTGTCAAGGATATTTACAAGCTAGATCTTGGTGCTGAAAGGTGGCCTAAATGTACCTCTCATATTTGAGCCCTTTCCTAACATTGTTCTTTCTAAACACCTACTGTTGTTATCAGTAGGCTCTAAATTTACAAGTTCAAGCTACAGATTGTAACTGAAATATTGTGACTGCACTCTGGCTTTCCCTCCTGTGGGAACCTGACATTCCAGCTTGAGTTTTCTTCAGTAATTCCTTCCTTTTCTTTCCGTTCTCCGTACGCTTATGAGTTTTGATTAGAGAACAAAAGCACTGACTCTCTAAATGCATTTATTTTAATTTTGAAGACATGATATTATTTTATAAATACATCTAATGGAAAATACTGGAGTTCTGGTTCAGAATGTACTCATGTGCACTTGGGTACACCAAGTGTATTAGCTGTGGAGAGCCTCAATTTGGGAGAAATATTTTAAGAGTTTAGAAGAGGGAGGGAAAAGAAAGTCAAAAGAAATCTTGTGATTTGTGGATAAATCATAAAGTTTCTGGTCTGTCAAAGAACTGTAGATGATGAATTAAAAGTTCAGTGATCGGATGACCAGCTATTTAGTGCTGTTGTCACTGAGAAATAGAGTTGAAATTCTTGTCACACCATTTACATGGTTGTATTATAAAGGTCACTGTATGACCAGAACAAAAAAAATAATGTGTTTCATCATCTCAAGTATTTATTTTAAATGTGCAGTCTATCAAAAAGAGTTTAGTATCTAAATGGCTGGGCTAAAGCAGGTAATCTGCGTGGACTTGGTTTTATTCAGGCCAAAGTTCCTCTGCGTTGTTATCTTACTAATTTTGAGTATGAAATAGTCATTACTTTTATGATTTTTAGAAGTCTTGCTGAAGTATGTGAAATACTGCACATTTCTATGTTGAGCTTTTGGCATATGTAATGTTTTGTTACAGATTTTGATATGTAGGCTGTGTAAGAAAGCTTTCTATAACTGAAAATTCAGAACTTGAAAAACTCGAGAAATGTTTTAACTGAAAATATTCCAGAATTATAAAATAAATTCTTGTACTATTTAATAGATGAGAGGGAAGCAGACAGATAAGTATGTGCAGGTTTCTAAAAGGAAGCAAACCTAAATAATTTGCACCCTTTCATGTGATGGGTTTTAATCTTGTGAATTAATTTCATGGTGATTTGATGCATCACTTCCATACTTTCGTGTGAACAAATTGAATGAATAAAATTTGCACTGGGATTTCTTTGGCATTGGAGAAAGTTTACTCCGTACTGGATGCTGGCTGGAGTACTTTTCAAGAACTATTTTAACATAATATAAATATTCTGTGTGTTCTCAGGGACAAATTACAGCCTTCCAGTAAGGTTGGATTATAATACATTTAAGAAAATAAAATATAATTTGTTCCTCATCCCTCTAACTTTAGTTTTCCTAATTCTATGCATCGTTGGTTGACAAGGTTTATGATAGTGGAAAATTTTTGTGGGAGTGCTTTCTGACTGTGTTGACAGGACATCATTCAGAGAATTACTGAAATAACATGTTATTTCAGCACTTAAGAAACTCTTAATTGTTGGCTTTCATTTCAAAATTAGCCAAAAAATAACTAAACTGAAATTTGCTTCTCAAGTTCTACGTCATATCAGAACTGCTGTCTTCTGTGTGAGAGATTTCATAGCCGTATGCCTATGTCTGTTATAAGATGCATTGAATAAAAGTTGCACAGTAAGTCTCAATATAAATGTTTATGAGAAAACAGTTTATTGCATAGTATCATATCACAAAGAGGAAAAGGTAGAAAGCCAAAGAGAGGCCTTTTCACATTACAGTGTAATAGCCAGGAAGCATTTAAATGCATTCATTTTGTTGTGCTGCACGTGTTGAACTGCAAGGCCTTGAACGACCACTGCAGGCTCTGGGAAAGCCAGTGGGTGTTTGGGAGGGGAGAGCTTTGCAGAGGCTGCTGAGAGGTGGGTTGGCTGCTGAGTTTTCCTTAGCACGGCTCATTCCTTCCAGACTGACACCTCGCTGAGTTCTAAAACAGACAGCACAGAGAGGGGGGAACATAGATAGTTTCTGACAGCAAAGTTAATACAGCCCTGTTGATAGGAAGGGAATATAGGAAGGGAGTACAAGGAAGCTTGGACTGTTTCCTATGCAACTGAAGAGGTTTTATTTTGGTTTTGTAGCATAGATTCTAACTTAATTCTGCACCGTTGAGGCCACAAGCTGCTGCAGCAGCTCTTGTGCATGGCCTTGCAAACAATAACTGGAGCTTCCTCTACGTGCCTTGGGTTGCTTTGCTGTTCTCCAAGCATCTTCTCCACCACACACCATTAGTAGATTCAATTTCATCTGCTTTAACTTCTGGTCAGAAGTAATCCCCCAGATCCCTCGTGTGCCGAGGCTGACAAGGCCACAGCCTGGGAGCACCGCTGAAGGGAAAGGGAAGAGCTCTTCCAGGGAAGGCTCTGAAATATCGCCCACAATGTTTAGCCCCTTTGCACAACAGCCCTTTAAATGTCCTCAGACAGCAGTGATGCCTGGAATTGGGATTACGGGAGACAGCTACTGTGTTCCTGGCAAGTGGAGCTTCCAGCTCCTCTTGGATTCATCTCCACACACGCGAAACTGCTTTGTAAAATAGATGTCTCCAGAGGCCCTAGCTGCAGAGACTATAGCTTGTAATCTGGTACGGGCTGCCATTCGTTGTGTTTGTGTTACAGCTTCTGCCAAGTACTTATGACAGAATTATGGAAGTATGAAGTGCTGGAGCAGAGACCTCGAGAGAGAATTCCTCGGAGGAAACAATATTTCCTTACTGTGGTTAGGTGACTGGATGACTATAGACCACTAGTTCATTTTCACTGCGTAGGGTAAGTGCTGGTTCATGTGGGTGGTTTATGGATTTGTTTTGCTAGGGATGCAGGGTTTCCTTTGCCCTCGCTGGTGCTCCTGATAGGCAGCGTGAAGTTCGGTGGGTGATCGTTCCTGCTCGTTTGCTGTGACGGGAGCATGAGGAGTCTTCTGGGGATGTCACATAGGAGAGCTGCCTTCACAACCTTCAGTGATGTTCGTTTCTCAGCAGAAGTTCATCTTGACTTTGGAAGTTGTTGGGTCCCCTTGCTCGTCTCTTCCCACAGGAGATTCCTGAGCCGCAATATCTGCAGGATGTTGTGTGTCTGAAAGCTCCTCTATTTCTGATGGGGAGCCTGACTCGTAAGCTACAGAGACCATCACTTATAGAGCTCCAAAGCTTGATTTTAATCTACCTAAAGGTTGAAATTCTCACTGTTCTTAGCTTGGAGCCCTATTGGTGAGTGACTTTACTCTGCAGCCCTGCACCCGGGGCAGAGCAGGCACCTCAGCTAGATGAGAGTGAAGGTCTGTGTGCCTGGGGCACAGGAGGAAGAGGGTCTGTGTGCCATCCTCAGGGAAAAGCCCAAATATTCTTCCCTCTCCACCAGCTTTCGCAGAGTTTAGTGGTTGCCTGAGCCCCAAAACTATTAGCCAGGCTTGTCGCTGGGTGCATGGGCTTCTATCAAACGGGGGAGATTGCCCTGAGCTGTGTCACCTCTGGGTAGTTCATAGATAAGAAGCTTTATTTCAGAACCTTATACTCTTGCTGCTATTTAATAAGCATTTTAATGCATTTAATAGTCATTTTAAAATTACAATGGTAGTGCCTGGAGCGCCTCTGTCGTGGTGCCTTGGGGAGCTGCTACTGCTTCTAGAAACTTCACCTGGCCCAAGAGAAATCCAGAAGCTGGGCCTGGCAATGGGACCGCCTAACAAACTGGCCCGTTGTGCCAAGGATGTCTGTCCTAATTACAAGCAGGCGCCTTCCTTTCTGTCTTGTCTTTAAGGCTAGTTCTCCTTGGTGGAACCTAACGGTACATTAATTTCAAGGTTACATGTTTAAGTTATCGAGTAACTGGGTATGAACCTGTGTGCTTCAGCTAACACTTCGCTCTGCTTGCAGTTTAAAGGGAGAAAAGAATCCCATGGATTTTGCCGAGTGTAGGTTACGTTTAACTTTGTAAATCACGCTTAGGAATGTGATTTCAAACCTGCAAAAGATAATGGCGGAAGAGGAAAATCCAAATGGGAGATCTGAACATTAGAAAGAAATTAGTTGTGTGCTACAGTAGTGCATGTACTAGACTTGATAAAACAAGACGTTGCATAAATATTTTTAAAGATATACTATAGTCTTTTTTAAAACTAAATATTTTAATATTCAACTTTGTATATAACGTATTATTTCAGGAGTGATATGAAGTGTCTAAATGGCAAAAATGTGGATTTGTCACATCAGTAGTCATGGTTCTCCCTTGTTTCTTCCTTGGTAACTCCAGCCCTGCCAGGAGACGAGGCCAGATTCTTTCTGTGCTGTAGAAGTCGTTCCAAAACAAACCGTTTCAGTAGTTACATTATCCTTCAATGTAAGGAACATATTTGGCCTACATATTGCTGACATCTGCCAAATACTTCTCTACCAAGTGTTTAGTGTAATTTGCAATGAGCTGGTGAATATTTAATGGTCTTTGTAGAACTTCATCTTTTATGTCCTCCTCAGCTAGAACAAATCCTTTCATCATCAGTATTATCTTTGTGTTGTTTTCTTTTGCTCTTTAAATCCATGCAATTCCCACATGCAGCTTCTTTGGGATTTCTGGGATTTGCTTTAGAAGTTTATAATTTTTTTTAATTAAGTGGTCCTGAATAAAATCCAATTAAAATATGCAGCATATTGAAGGGATAGATTTCTTTTTTCATCATTTAACTCCTAGTAAAATACAAGTAGTCTAGCTGCTTTGGCATCCCATGTTAAGTTGCAGAAGGCTGCGCTGGATCAACATTGAAACAGGAAACTTAAAAAATTTCTGGAAGTGGCAGTGATAACTTTGATACTGTTGTGCCTCGGTCTTTATGGATAGATGCCCCTTATTCTCTTTTTATTAACAAATGTTACTTCTTTACCTCTCTTTTCAATCCTCCTTCACTCCTCCAGTCAAGAAAAATCCCCTGAGCAGCTTGCTGAGAGCAGGCTGGGCCAGAAGTGTCATCACCTTTACACTGTGAAACTGTATGGTTTGGAAATGGTTAAAATTTTGAGGGGAAAAAATTGGGAGGTGGGTAATTTGTGTTACCAGGAGTTTCCCTTTTGGGGATGCTCTGCATCTGTAGTCTCTGGAATTGCCTGTCTGCGAAGCAGTGGATTTTTTAAAAAATTAATGAGTGATTAATGTAACTTTACCTACTCTGTCTCAAAGGTAATTAATGACATTCTGTGTAGCTGCTTTTAACTTGGAGCTTCTTGAAAAATACCGAAATAAAGAAAGATCAGTGTACAGATCATCAATGGTAACCTCCAGACTCCTCAGCGCTACAAAATTAAGCCACCCGCTTCCTGTACAAGAAATAAAGAAATCCACAGTCCATTTAGACTCTTATAAATGCTACATGAAGGAAAAATGGCTTGGAAAAAAATTCTTAAGACATTGAAAATATCCTTTCTAGTAAGTCACAGCAAAGATGGATAGGGTGATAAGTTTTTAAAGCAGGCAATATTGGGCCAAGCTGAGTAAAGACAAGTCTTTATTGATGGGAATGTTTTCTGAGAGCTCTGATGTTTGCCTTCAGATTTAGCTGTTGTTTGGACAAGAAGCACTTATATTACTTTTTCAGATCTATACGAGCACAGCTCCAAGGTTGCAAATATAAAGAACTTTTACAAATTTTACACTTTCATCTATAATATACTTAATTTATTTTTAATGGTTGGGACTGGGTATTTCTAGTAGACTGATAGTGGAAGGTGGTGGCTCGTGCTAATTTCCCAGGCTGGATTTGCTGTAGAATGTGCTGGAAAGGGCTTAAAGAAGAAACTCCTTCAGTTTTGTGCAAGCCACAAAGTTTGGGAGCTTTCACATCCAATTTACCTGTAGAACCATTAATTTGCCTGTAGTGAATTGGAACACATAATAACAGAATTGTACTTTAAAATTACTCATACAATATTTCTATGTCAGAATATTGCAGAGTTTTAGCTTAACATCTAATATTTGCTCTCTAGTAAATCATCACTTACCAGTTAATTTATGAGCTTGCTTATACGGATGCAGACTGACAGGTTAGTACTCATGGACCTCTACGTCACTAAAATCTGTAGGGTTCCTGCATTACATGGAGCTTTGCACATCTATAACCACTGCATTTCCAGGTGAGGAGCAAGCTCTTGAATTGGTTGAGGAAGTTTTTCAGCAGCCAATTCCTGCCTGTAATTGGGCCCTTGTCTCGGCTTGGCTGAGGGCTGCAGGTTGGGTTGAGCACCAAGCCACCTGGTTAGCTCAAGCTGTGTGTTATGGGGTAACACATTGATGTGGGTGTCTTCTTGAGGAAACAAGCTTGGAAACTCCTGTAGAAGTCACCATTCCTGTCTTTTGGAGCGCTCCCCAACGGCTGGAATAGCAGCGGATCAGCCCCAGCGGTTGTTTGTGGAGCTACGGTCAAGGGCATCGTGTCTTGAGCAGTTCAGCAGAAGCCCCTTAGTTTGCACTGGAGTCTGAGGGAAAGGGTTTGAGATGATTGTTTCCAGCCTGGGAATGTTGGAGACTCGCTTGGACCTCCATCTTCCCATCCCGACCCTTCCAGGGGCTCGTGCTGGTGGCAGTTGTTCAGGCCGATCCGCATCTGAGAACTGCTTCTCGGAATTGGGACTCGTTTGTCTTTGGGCCAATGGATGAGGCTTTCCTCGCTGGGAACATAATTGGTTTTTAAAAGTAAAATCAATCATTTCAGTGTAATTGCCTCATTTGCAGCCGTCCCTCCGCCTTGTGCTGCGCCTCGGCGAAGCCTGGCAGTGTGCTGTAGGTAGGGAGGAAAAAGAGGAAGGAAAGCAGGTTATTTGGGAAGCCGAGGGCAGGCGATTGTTGTTTGTTGTTGTATGAAATCACAATCAAAATTGACACAAGTTGCTATTAAACTCCATTTCCTGTGTTAAAAAAAAAAGGGCCAGTATTAGCTAAAAAGAAACCTGCAGCGGTAGATTTGCACATAGACCTTAATGAGCCCAATTGACCTTCTGTGCTGTATTTACAATTCCTGAAAATTGTAAGCAGATGTATGACAAACGTTGGCTAATAGGTCCTTGCCATGTGTTGGGCCAGTGATGCTGCCCACCAAAGCAGCCGTAATGAGGAGCGCACCTAGCGCACGCAGCTGCCTCCCGCTGCTGCACGGGATCCCCTTGCTCCCTCGGGGATTAAAGCCAAATGTTATTGGCACTTGTGTTTTAACAAATTCGATGCCGTTGCTTTTGGGAAGAGCCAACTTTTCCCACCAAATGTGGCATTTCATGGGTCTTCCTGGTGAAGTATTGGAAAAGGCTGTAGAGTAGCAATATGTCCCCGAGCACAAGGCAAAACTCAGTGAACGGTGGAAAGAAAAGCAGAGCATGAAATACTGTGTGTCACTGCAATGATAGAAGGTGTGTTTCGAGTGGAAAAAATGGAAGAAGGAAGAAAATCTTAAGCTCTGCTGCGAGCAGCCCATGTCATCTGCCCCTTGGAGCTCCTTTGTGTGACAGTTTCCATGTATGTGAGAGCAGCGGGACCTGTCTGCGGGTGCAGCCCATGCGGGAGCCCTTCCCAAGGAATTGTTGTGACAGTCTGGGAGGGTAAAGGTTCAGCTTTAGCCTTGTGTGGGTTGCCAGCCGGCATAGCTATCGCAGCTGCTTTTTTATTTTCTTTATGTATAAGCTACGATTTGAAAGTTGCTCTTTAACTCCTACTTCATAAAATGTAATATGGAAAATGGACTTGGGGGGAGCCAGGCAAAGCTGCCGGGACCGAACTTCCGTGGCAGTCATTTCCCTGGGGGCTTTGCTGGAGATAAGTCACGGAGCAAGAGCCCCCTTTCCAACGAGAAGCAACTTTCCGGAAGGGCTCACCTTGTTCCTCAGGCAGCCGCCAGCTTTTCCTGAGTACAGCAAGGAGCCTTTGGAAGCTCAGAAAGGAGCACCACGTCACGTGGGCTGTTGAAATGCAAGGGACGAGGGCTCCGGCCCTCCGCAGTGCTGCAGGGACAGGCAAGGGATTCAGCAAAGGGGCTTCTGGAAGTACCGCGTCCATCGTGCTGCTGGCTGAGGTGAGACTACAAGGATGTTTTTGCTGGACTAAGGTGAGAATACAAGGATGTCTTCCCTGGTTTTACTCGTAGCAACACCCATTTCCGGACTCCTTTAGTGAGTTGGTTCTTACGAAACTTCTTGTTTTCCAGAACTTGTAAACCCAGCCTCTTAGTGGCTGTGCAGATGCACTGTTATTCAAAAAAACCCCAAACCCCTTAACTCACGTAACCTCTCTCGTCTCCTTTTCTTTCCAAGTGTAAAAGGAAAGCAGTTTACATCCTATTCTTTATGTGAACCTGAAAATCAGGAGTAGTAATGGAACAGGTTTTCCCTCAACATGCCAGAAGGCGATCGATGTGAGGAACAAGACGGCAGACGCTCTTCATTGCTGACCCAGACAAGTGCACAAGGAGAGAATGGGGTCATGACAAGCAGCCGGGAGAGGCGCGTTTACAAACCACTCGTTTTGTGTCACAGAGGATTCCCGTTGCTGCTTGGGGTTACCCCACCGAGAGCTGCTCCCCACATCGCTCCGGTCTGATTCAAGCATCTCCTCGGAAGCACTGAGGTGCTTTACACACGTGGTGTGTGGGCACCTTGGCTTTTCAAACTTTTTTGTGATTACTTCGTTTCAAAGTGTTGCCTTTTTACTTGTGCAGCTTTGTGCACCTTCTGCTTCGAAGTAGGCCAACCTAAGCTTAGTGAAATTTGGGAAATCAATTCCCAGGCAGCAAATAAAGCCAGAACATTCCATCTTGTGCAGTCGCCGAAGTGTTTTGTAATTGAACAACTGGATATTTTCTCTTGATGGGAACAAATGCATAAAATCTTGTAGATAACTTTTTTTAATTATATTCGTGCATCTACTCTTCCTCTGTTCTTTCTCTTTATCATCTCAATCCTCAAATAAGAAGCCTCTTTTTCCAGTTTCAGAGGGAAAACAGAATGTGATTATGAGTATTTGTCTCATTCTGCTTGTGAGCAAGACCTTCATTTTTAATAATATTTGTATTTTTTGTAGTATGATAAAAAGATAAAAAGTAAGCATGTAGTGGAAGTCTCTTTTGCCCAGTGATACTTGTAAAAATCAAAAGCTATGCAGAATCTTCAAGGTTGGAAGGGACCTCT
>JAUBOD010000279.1:3345669-3362351 GCA_032353885.1 Nothura maculosa | reverse complement strand
CAGCTTGTACCCATTACCCCTTGTCCTATCACTGAAAAAAACTTGGCCCCCTCTTCCATTCCCATATGGCAACTGGTCTTGTATAGAAAGTGACTGTCGGTCCCTTTTTCTGTGCTTAGGCACGTCAGTGAAAGCAGCTTTGTTTACTGTATCCCAACACTGAAAATGCCAATAAGTCTGAGTGAATCGAATTATTTAAACTTAAGCATTGTTCTTGATTACAGATAAATTATCTGAAATGATTTGTGCTCATGGCCAGCTCATTGCTGAGTCTAGAGGAACAGGGCCAGCATCTTTGGTGAGTGCCATGGAAGTTACTGAATGTTCAAGTAGGGTCCTTACATTTTCCCCCCACTCCCAGCGGGGAGGGGGTTGTTTTAAAGTTTCATGAGAAAAAATGTTGGGCACAAATTGGAGAGTTTTGGAATTGGTGCTGGTGCAGTGACCTGTTTAGGGACTTGTTTTTAGTGACTTAGGGACCTTCCTGGTTCCTGAAATACCGAAGTTTAGAAATCTTGCCTGCCTTGTAATGCAACGGGCAGTGTTGGTGACACTGTAGTCTGCACTGATGCCGTCACTGAGGGTTTGCTTGACTGCATTTGCATGCTGAATTATAGCTAAATGGGCTGCTTAAAAGAGAGAGAAAACCAAGAAAGAAGTTAAGCTC
This sequence comes from Nothura maculosa, assembly GCA_032353885.1. Classification (NCBI taxonomy): domain Eukaryota; kingdom Metazoa; phylum Chordata; class Aves; order Tinamiformes; family Tinamidae; genus Nothura; species Nothura maculosa. Next base: position 3,361,684 of record JAUBOD010000279.1, on the reverse strand, counting down.
CTGGGAGAAAGCTCCTATTTACTCTTCGCAAACATTCTGCCGTATAATGCTTTTCCAAAAGAAGATGGGCCCAGGTCCCATTGCAATCAACTTTACTTTATAAATTTACAAAGCCCCCAAGTCAAGGGACATGAACTGAGAGCCTGGCTATTCTTTTCCTCCGGAGCAAGACGTACGAAGTGAGACTGTGTGGAAGTGGGGAGAGTGGGCTCTGTGCTGGGGCTAAAGCTGCTTTTGCTATTTCAGGAGACACCCCAGCATATTTTTTTTCCTAATTTATATGTTGCTGCTTTTCTTAAAGAAACCAAAGCAAACACAAAAAATTGCTGTTGAGGGAATAAGCAGGAATCTTGAGTGTACCTAGGAGAAAGTCTGACTGAATGTATAGAATTTCATGGTTTCGCATGGGCAGTATGGGAAACAGTAGCATTCATTATATAGTTTGACAAAATGTTCGTGATTGCAGTTGACTTGCAAATTTCCCTAAAATTACACTTCTGTGAGAAAACAGCTCTTTCAATGTGTAAAAATTACTGTTCGCTTTTTTGGGTTTGACCTCTGTTGATCTTACTAATACTTAGTTATTCTCATATGTTCTGGTTTTGCTGGAAGGAAAAATGGGACTTTAAAATATCTTATTATGTTCTGTCAAAGCTGTGGGGAGGCCGTTTCAAAGAGATGTAGCAGCATCCGCTAGCTAAGGTGCAACTCCATTCCCTTTCCTACTGCCACGCTCGGAGCCGAAGCTCCTAACGCCGTTGTTTGAATTCCAGCTCCCGTGGAACTTGGCAGGGGACATGGCAGCCGGGATGCTCCGCTGGGTGCCCTTAGAAATGGCCTCCATGGGGCTAAACCTCTTAAACACCGCTGCTGAAATCCTCAGCAAGTCCCCTGTTGTATTCCTGCTAGGATATTCAGAATTGCTTCAGGTTTATGACATGAAAAGTTATTCCCAAGTCCTTTCCTGAGTGGAAACCCACAGCTCCCTGCAGTCAAACCCACAGCCCCAGTGGGCCCAGGGGCTTCCCGCCCCACGGCTGCCGCCGCAGGAGGCTCCCTGTCCTGCCAGCCCTCAGGTGGCCCTTTGGAGGCCTCTCCATGGAGCTGGAGGCTCCAAGAGGTGCCTGCCTGAAGATGGAGTTGGTTTCTGCTTGTCAGCTTGTATTGGGTGATGATACCGTGACTAGAATCTTTGCATCAGGTGAGTGACAAAAGGTGCTTTTTTTCCCCAAGGATCCATGTGTTCCACTATGTAAAAGGATCTTGAAAATCATGACAGGCTTTTCTATACCTCTAGTGATCCCGATTCTGGTGCCCCTCAAGGCCGCTCAATCCGGCTGCGCAGGAGTCTGGAGCAGTGACCGCCTGGAAAATCAATGCTGTTTTCTCCCAGCTGGAGTCCAGAGAAGAACAAAAGAGGGATTGGAAGGAGTTCTGCCTTAGCCCAGGAAGCCTGTGGAGTTGTCTTAGATATCCTTAGATTAGCACCCATCCGTGAACTGACTTCATTTAGGCTGTTTGAAATGCAGCTATTTCAACTAGACCTGTAAAATATCTTGTATCTACTGCTGCAACTGCAAGTTTGGATGCCTTTTAACTCACTATAAAACGGTGTTAGCTACAGCTAGGAAAAAAATCTCTCTATGATTAACTACATTTCCTTATTTCTTTTCATTAAATATCATATCTGACTGCTCATTATTTTCATACTTCAATTAATATCAATTCCTGGCACTCAACTGCCTCGAATTTAGTGTCTCATCTTCAGTACTGAGATTTTGCCTAACAGCTTTATACCATTTTAACCTGTAGGTTAGAGGTGTGGGGGGTTTTAACCAATATTGCTGTATTTCCCCTTATCGTGTCTGTAAATCATACTTATGGAATACTTTAGCAAACAGGATTTACTCAATTAATCAAATTTACAGATTAGTTTATTTATTGATCACTATTTTCTGCTGGAGATCAATGCTAATGTACTTCAAATCTTCAATTGTTAATCCATTTTAAAATTGACATCGATATTTGTTGATATAATCCCTGCTTGTATGGAATTTGATTTTTTAGGGTGCAGAAAAATACTTTCTTATCCATTAAGGCATTCCTAGGAAGGAGAGGACACAGAGCAGGTTGTTTGCTCTGCATAACTGAAGGTGTTGCTCTTAGCTAATGGATTAAGAAGCTTGACGTAACAGTTGTTAGATATATATTAGGATGTCATGTATTTCATTGTATACAGAGCTACATGCAAGGTGTGGGAAGTGTAGTAAAATAATGTTTTACTGGTTGTAGAATTGCAGTGGTTGGTTCTAGTTACGATACGATGTGAGCTGCTGGGTGGGATTCTGAGTGCAGCACAGGACAAAGTAGCAGTTGTATTTGCCTCCTTGTGCAGTAGGTAGGAAGCAATTCATGTATGAACTTGTGAATGTGACGCTCTGAAAGGGTTGTATAGTCAAGCACTTAACCTATCATACTCCCTATATGCTACTTATTTCATAGTTCTCTTTATTCCAGGAGGCTCTGAATGCCCTTAAACACATGTAATGTGTTGTAGAATTAAATATGGTAAGTTATGTATGCTGTTTCTTTATCAGCTCTTAATGCCTTGAATATATGTGTGTACATATATATATATATATATATATATATATTTGTATATATATGTATACACACACACATATATATCCCCATAAGGGATTATATATTCATTATATATATATATTATATATATATATATCTTTATATATACACACACACACATATAGATATAGATAGATATCTTTATATATATATCTATCTATCTCCATAACTCAAGTTGACTAACTCAGAATAAGCATCTTAGTAAAGGAAGAGCGATTCCCTTCTTCTTTCATTGATTTAACAGGGGAATGAATGTCAATGGAAAGAGCATCCTGCCTTTCCAAGCCCTCTCCCTGGTGTTAACTTGAAGGATAAACACTCTGGGGTTTCATAGTCAAGGGCCTGATACAGTTTGAAGCATCTTGGCATATGTAGCCTTACACGGACAGCATTAGCTGGATTATGCATTATATTATATTTAATTCTGTTTTATCCTTAGAACTGTCGTAGGTTTCAATGTGTAACAAATAATAATGAATCTTCATTTGCAGCTTTGACAGAGGGATTGTTCAGTGCATAAAAACCCTATTTAATCTGCAAACACAGACTCGCTGTCATCTCCTCGGCAGCATTTGCTGCTTTGCAGGGCTGGGTGCTAAAACCCAGAGAGGATTTTGTTCCTTTGTAGCAGCTGAAGTCGGGGCTTGCATTTAAGGCCGGGGAAGGGATGTGATGAATTGGCTACATTTTCTTGCTGATACTCCATTATTAGGAAGCAACGCGTACAAGCAGCTGAAAATCTGATTCCCTTTTACTATGATTTATACTCTCACATGGGGGAAAAAGGTGCCCTTTGGCAACTGCTGTTTGGAGGAGCTGGGCCCCGAATGTGCTCAACACATGATCAAAACAGTCTTTCCAAAACAGCTCCGCTCCGCTGCTCCGGAGCAGCTTCCCACTGAAGTGTCTGCTTGGTTTTTAATGACATACTTGTCAACATGTAACCTCAGGATAGAGACACCATGGTAACACTTCTAACACAGTCTCTTTAAAGAGCATAATTGTGTGGAGCACAAATAGAAACATCTTGACTCTTGTAGTCTTTTAATCCACTTAAAGAAATGCTTTTCAATCCATCAAACGGCATTTTCGGGATCCTGTTGAACATCTGTCTGTCTTGAAATGCCTTGGGTTGAAAGAACAGGGTGAGCAGCTCCGTGGATGCCATTCTTGCTGCAGACCCTGAAGTGCACGCTTAGGCGAGGGTGATATCTCGGTATCAGCTTGGGGTTTAAGAATTCTAAACAGAAAGAATTTGGGGTGTTTTGCTGGATTATAATAAAAATACACGTGTAAGCGTTGCCTGTGCAGCAAAATGCTTGAGCTTGCGCCTTCCTTCGGGCCAGCGAGGGGCTCGTGTGTTCAGTCCTGCAAAACTCACGTGGCCAGTAAGTGCTGGGGCTCTGTTAGGATCAGGGTGGCTAAACACTGTCCACGTCGGCTCCGTGTGCCCTGGTGCAGAGTGAAGCACCCGCTGCCCTGGGGGGCTTTAACACTGGCTCAGACTGATCTCCGTTGTCTTCTGCTGCGCTGCTTCTGTGAGGGTATTCAAGGTTTCTTAAGTTAAAAGGCAGCTAAACCTCCTCCTGTTCTTTCTATCTGGCTAAGTTAAAAACAGTGTTAGAGCTGTGCACCTGTGGGAATGGAACCGTATCCAACCCGTCCGAATAATGAACCTGTCGTAAGAGCTGCCTCTGTGGGCATGAGGTTGAGTGTTGCCTGTGCACGTTCAGAAGTGACGGACAGTCCTTCAGCCCCCTCATGGACGTGGAGATTTTGCCCTGTGTCTCCGAGAATTCTTTTCTCCTCCTTCAGAGTTTAATGTAGAGGCTCTAACAGGCACAAAAATAAACAACAAGGAAAATCACAGAGTCACAGGGTGGTTGAGGCTGGCAGGGGCCTCTAGGGATCATCCAGTCCAACCCCCTGCTCCAGCAGGGACACCCAGAGCACGGAGTGGCCCAGAGAGCCAAAGCGGAGCCACGTTGGCTTTTTTGATAGCAAAAAGTGGTATCTTTGGGCAGTCACCTTCTTGGGGTATTGGAAAGCTCGAATCGAGGGGAGTTTTGGAACGCAGCCGTTTCTGGCTGCTTGACTGTCGCGGTTATCTGATTCCAACAGGAAACTTGCGCTTAACCTTGTAACAAGGTGGGCTAATGGCATCAAATAGCAATGTAAATCAGGAACCTTCTAGCTGATTTTGTTATAGGGAGAGCCTTAGTATTTAAACTTAGGTAGTTCTCTCTTCAACCTACTGTTGTCCTGTGTTTTTGCAATTGAAATCGACTCTTACTGCTACATGAATATATTCTATCATTGACTCTTTCACCCTATTGTGTAATGCTAGGAAGTCCCACGTGCTAACATTTTAGGCAATAAAAGTGTGTTTTCCAAAGAAGTTGCATGCAGCTCTCAGAATAATAAAGAAATTGGCAATATCTCTGCTAGACATGGTAAAAAAGTAACTTTCCTTGATCAGCTGCATGCCATCTGGTTGATACCTTTTGAGATAGTGAGCCTGCTTTTACCCAATGCATTTCAATAGCTGTTACCCTTTTGAGGATGTGGTGACCCTCTTCTTCGTGTGACAGTAGCAGTTTATTTCCTATAACTGGCTTAGCTTTGTAACCTGATAAAAATTGATATTCCGGCATGGGAAAGTAAGGGGAAAAGGGCAGGTGTTGCAAAGAGTGAGCCTTGAAATTGTGATATCCCCATTGTCTGTGTGCATTTTTCTGTAGTATAGATAGATTTGCTTTTCCACAGAAATATTAAAGGAGTAAAAATAAGAATTATGTTGTATTTCTGTAGCAAGAGATATATCTGTCTGGGAATAATATTAATGGACACTTTGCTGTTGGCATTATTTATCAGACTCACTATATACTGTTAATCAGTGTAGCATTTACCTACACAAGAGCAGCCTTTTTTTTCTTTCATAGTGTAATTTAATTTAATTACATAATTTAGTAATTAGTACATGGAAATACATTGTCAGTGTAACAGCTGGAAATGCTATATATTGCTTAGCTTGCTTCTATGGTATTGTCTTTGTTTCCATAAAAGAAATCTTAAAATTTGTGAATTCTGTCTCTTTTATGACTTTTTTTAAAGAGTTTTATTACTCTTGATGATGTCAGAAAGCTATTACATTATTTATGAGGTGGAAATATGTGTTAAGGGCTGTTTAGCAATGTTATTTCTGATGGAGAGTCAGTCTTTAGCTTTCAGTTGCAATACTAGCATGAATTAACATCTGATTTAATTTTTACTTTTCCCTTGACTGTTTCTAGTGGACATTTTCCTTAGCCAGTTCCTATGATCCTGTTCTTTTGCTGAGCTGAAACGTTATCCCTTTAAGAGCAGGCCAGTGTGTGCCAGTCCAGTGTATTGTGGAAACTGCATTTGGGTCATTTCCTGTGTTTTCAGGGTGTGTAGCATTTTATCGTCAGCATTTCAGTATTTCACGAGCCCTTTAGTTGCCTTTCTGGAAAAGCTAAATGGACGTAACTCTTAGTGAGGGGAAAAAATGTGTGAAAATCTTCTTGCATCTCTAAGTAGGTCAGTTTGTGGTATTCAGAAATAATGGAAAATATTGGGTTTGTTTTTCCATCATCTCCTATTAAAGAGTCCTTGGGATGGTGTGTGCTGCTTGCGAGAGCCTAGCACGAAAGCAGAGCCAGCTGCAAGCGAGAAGGTGGAAGCCCAAATCCCTGCCCACCTCGTGAGGCTGCAAACTGCTCTCCACTCACCTGCTGCTATTTGGGCACCTTGTATGGAGGGCTTCTCTGCGCGTAGGTGTGAGCAAGGCATTGCCACAGTGCTGGTTAGTGAAGGGCTAGCTGAGGTTTGGTTTCAGACAGTCACAATTTGTTTCTGGACAGGGAGGCTGTCCTGGCTGGCAGCCCTGGGGGACCCCAGCATGGAGAGTTTATGGTGTGTCTGTGAAGAGCAGTTATGTTGATTGAAATCAAGATACCTTTACCAAATCAAGATACCTTTATCAAGAGGCTCTCTCTAACTGGGCTTTACTGACCCTGCTGCCCAGTGCGTAGTGAACCTCTGTTCCCTCTGTTCCCTCTTACAGGCTGAGAGCAGCGGAAGATTCCAGCTTTGCAGGACGTGCTCTGTGCAGGCAGGCTCTCCCACTCACACCCCGCCTCAGGGCAGCCCCACAAACACAGTTTCACTGCCTTGGGGTGTTCTTCTCACCTGCAAATCGGTCATTTTGTCTCATAAAGATAATTTAGACTGGCATAATCTAAATGTAAGTTACTTAGTTCCAAGGCACTCTCGTAATTAGTGAGATTTACCTCATAATGTAAAATACGTCTCCATTTTCTCACAACTCCCATCCTTATAGATGAAGGATTCTGCTCCTGGCCTTGTTCAAGACCTTCTCTGTTGTTGCCCCCACAGCAGAAGGCCCCTCGGTGATGAGTGGACCACTCACAGGTTTCCTTGCAGCACAACCTGTGGATGCTTAAACTGGTCGACTGTGGTACAGGAGTCAGTTTAAATTTCTAAACAATGGCTTAACTGCATCGTGGCTTGCAGCCCAGACAGGCAGCTGGCAAGAGGTTGAGCACTGGCAAAACTCAACAGGGGCGTGTTAGCAGTGCAGAGCCTTCAGATAATAGCTTAATCATCTGCCTTTATTTCTTCATGAAATTCAAGAAAACAGGTTGTCTAAACATATTTTCATGCACAATATCGTTGTGACAGATACTAAACAAGCTCTGTATGTAAATATTTATCTAAGTCAAATTTGACCATCCTCTTTTGTAGTGGCTTTGAAACGTTATGGAAACAGTGACAATTCCTGCGTGCAACGAAGGAACGTTAACACAGGCTGAATTGGATGTATCTGGATTCCCAAGTTTTCGTGGCCGATGCCATTGTGTGCAGGTGCATCCCAAAGGACGTGGCGAGTATTTTCTCGGCGACGTGTTGGCAGGAGAGGTGGCTCTGCCGGGCCTTGCCCTTCCAGGGAGCCACCGTATTGTGGCCGCGCAGCGTCTCGCCCTGCACCTCTTGGTGACGTCGTGGAGAATTTTAATGCATTTTAGTTCTCATTCGGCACGGCCTATGTGCTCCTCACGGGAGGGCCTTTAGAAATGGGATTAACTTCTGCAGGAATGCATTAGCCATGCCACAGAAGCAGGCAAAGCTCTAACTAGCCTGATAGATTGCTCCACGCTCCAAAGCCCTCTAACTACCCCCTCCCTCTTTTTATTGACAGCTTCTCATTGAGCGGCCAGAAGCATTAGTGTATTTAGGAGTTAGATGTTTTGTATGATCCCGGGCTGATCTCATATTCGCTTTCTGAAATTAATTCGACACTGCTTTACATGTTAATCCGCAAAGGATTGATTTGGGGAAGGTCAGAGCGGAGCAGCCTCAGAAAATGGAAGAAAAGCTCCACTTAAAACAGCTCATTTCAGTTCCCAGAAGTAAGTAGAGATGCCTTTTCATTGTGACACTTGGCCAGCTGGAGGAGACTCGGTCACCTCGCAGAATGCGCCCCATAGCCCTGTTTGATGTGATCTGCAAGGAAGTTCAGCTAATTGAATTTAGCCTCATTAACCAAGTGCAGTTTGCAAATGGCACAACTGCACTTTGAAAGCCTGCAGTATAACCAAAAATGCAATCTTCTCCTAGCCACAAATTTCACAGCTAACCAAGAGCAACAGTGAGCAGAGCTTAACATAATTTGATGTCTCGCGTTTAACTTTTGTCTCATTTAACTTCAATTTTTTAGAACTTTCCAAGCTGCAAAAAGTGGAAGTGTTTGCACACGAACTTTAAAACAGCTTCTTTATTTTGGACGTGCTGTTGCTGGACTATTACGGATAAATAATATTTCTGATCTGCAGCTACACAAAAGAGCGAGGGACTTGAATGGTAAAGTAACATGACAAAAGCAGGATAAGGACTCTAATAACTTTCTGAATACTTGTAGAACTTCATTTTAACATGGTTGTAGCCATAATTTACTGGAATGATCCTTCTCATTTGAAAGCAAAGGATTTTGATAGGGTGGTAATTCCACTTGGCATTTACCAGTATATACATGCTTATATACTAAAAAAAAAAAGTCAATTGCAAAATGGATCATACTTTGCTATGTTAATTAACTTTTTTATAAATGCAGTGTTTGCATTTGCTTTAAAATGAAATAGAAGTTTTTATCATAATTTGCTTTTGACTTGTAGATTAATGAAACCATCACAAGTAACATACCAGGAAATTAAAAAGCACTTTAAGGTTTTTATTTTCACCTTTTGTGTTGTTCATTACAAGAAAAAAAAACAAAGATTCACATTTAGTTTGCAAGAGTTCAGACTGCTTCGAGTAAATGTTGTCCCTCAGAGCATAGGAATATCTGCATTTAAGAAATGTTTGAATCCAGCCCTGCCACAAATCAGGCGGATGGGTTCAGCTGTTGTGAACACTGTGGTGGCAGCAGCCCCTCATCCCCCTTGGTGCAGTTTGGCAGAGTCTGCACCTTGTCAGCATCAGCTGATGCTCTCTTTCCACAGTGAACTTCATGGCTTGTACAATGCTTCTTCTATCTAAGGAAGTTTTGTTTTCTGATTATTTCCTTTTAATTGCAGCTATATAGGTGCATAATGTAAATGTGGATGTTAGGGAACACGAGCAATGGAAGTGTTGTGCATGCCTGGTAGCCTGGTCTGGTAACCTGGTAACATTTAGTCTGAAAGTCTATTTTTTTAATATTTTTATATATATATATTTAGTATATATTTGTATATACATATATATATGCATATATTTTGTATTTGTGTATATATAATACATGTTTACATATATACATTTATATATTTTTCTTAATTTATATGTGTAAAAGCACATTTGTAAAATTCATTCACAGAAAAAAAAGATTAAAAAAAGATTAAAGAACATTCTTTAAAAAGTTACATGGTGATCTAGACTGACCTTTTGCAAGTGGCATGAAAGGTATGGAATTTGTTGGCCTGGTGTGAGTATTTGCTTTGCATTATGCCAAGTAAAATGTTGTCATAAAAAGGAGCTCTGAAGTCTAGTGCTCTCTTCGAAGAAGAAATGCATCATCATATGCATTTGCATATGCATATGCAAAGTGTTTTGAGAGTGTAGAAATATGACTTATGAGAAGCAGTTTATCAGCGTGCAAGAGAATGTGAGATCAGCTTCAAACATGAGCTGAAAGAGATGCAGTGAGCTGTGCGTGCTTAGAAAAGACACCTCTCTTCATGCTAAGAGTATATAAAGACACAATACTAGTCGTTCCTCAAATGCAAATAAAATAGCTGTATGGATACGTGTATAGAAAAGAAATCCCTAGGGGGTTGTTGCATTCTAAGATTCTGCCTTTGGCTCAGCACAGAGATGTCACCTTGTCCTTGCTCTAGTCTTTGTCCTTCTTGGCCATGTCTTTTAGGACATCGATGGTGACAAGATGTTAAACGGGCTGAAGCTGGAGCCTTTCTCTGACCCAGGGTGGTCTCTTTTTTATGTTATTAACTCACCCAATATTATGGCCAGGTCTAAAAGAATTAAGACACGTAGCACAGTTGAGTGTAGCTCTTGGCAGGTGCTTACATCAAGAATTCACGATGAAATGCTGCCCTAAGGAGGTTTCTCTGTGTAAAGGATTAAAGTTTCTTCCTCCAGGAGAAATGATCAGTCCAGATTTAAGCAGTCAGGCCAGAATCTGGTTCGTCAGCTACTGTAGCTACTGTGCAACAAAATGTATGAACATCTTCCCTGAAAGTTCGTTTAACTTTTACTCACAAACAGATTCTTCAAGAAATAAAATCTCCTTGCATTTCAAAGAGTTTATTTTAAAAATATATATGCAGTTACCCAAACCAAATTCTCCCACTTGTTATGAAGGGCCATAGGTTTTACATTTATTACAGAGACCATCTATTCTGGTAGAATTTTATTGATGAACTAACTAGGGCTGTAATTGCTGGTTTTCAAAGCCCTTAAACTGCCTGAAGTTAAGTATGTGCCAAGTAGAGTACAGTACGATCCTCTCAACATATGGCATGATAGGAGTACCATAGTTGTGTCTGGAATGCTTTGTGGAATAAGAGGCCTTTTTTAATCCCTTCCTCAAGCCCTGGGCTGTAGTTTCAATGTCTGACACTGCAGCCAGATTCTGAATTTTTCCTTTCACAATTCCACGCTCCTTAGACTTGCTAAGAAATCCTGTTTTAAGTCTGTTCTTCCTTTGAGCAGTTCCAAGTGGTGGAACACACCTTCCTTTAACCTGCATACAGCTGTTTCCCATTGCGAGAAGAATTGCCGGTTGTACGGGGAGACTTGAATCGCCATCTTCCACGTCTGACAGATGGCTTAAGGATACCTTTAATGGAGGCTTGGAAGTCGCCTTGGAGCCTTTACCAGTGGGCGTTTGGGAAAGCAGCTCTCAGGGAATCTGAGGCCTGCTGCAACGCGTGGTTACGGCCCCAGGTGAAGGCCGGAGACTCGGAGCGCAGCCGAAAGAGATGCAGAGATGGAACAGAAGTCCTGAGGAAAAAGCAGCACTTCCTAACATTGTGGGGAAGAGTGGGATGGATGTGAACTTGTGGAGGAAGTGCTGTTTTCTAGTGGTGCTCACAGAGCGTTCGACAGGGTTGCGCTTTGGGTACGAAAGCGGGAGAGCTCCAGTGGGAAGCCTTCTCCTGGCAGGTGGCCAGCGTTGCGGCCTCCTTTCCTAGCGCTGTGTTTTCCCAGGGGAAAAGCAGCAGCGATCAAACTTACCCTGCTTCCATACGTATCAGGCTTAAATGCAGCTGAAAAATGGGTCGAGTTCTTCCATTCTCATTCAGCTCAAAAGGTCTCCATAGGTACTGACTGTTTGACCTGCCCCCCTTCTCCTGGGGCTCCTTGAAGCTCAGGTCAATATATAAGAAAAATGCTGGAGGAGCTGGGAGGAGACCACAGGAGGGAAGCCATTAGAAACAAAAAAGATTCACTTCCCTCTTTCCTGTTTTTATTTGCGTTTAAGGAATAGAAATCGTGTTGGTACCAGCTCTGTAAAGTCAATGACTATTGATTCCAAAATACTTAGATTAAGAAAATATAGCTTTAGATGTACTTGCTTTTTAAAGTGTTGAGTTTTCCTTCTTACATCTATAACCATCATAGGCGGTATATTGTTATTTTCTATCCAAAGTACCAGTGTGCATGATCTCAGAAGATGGGATGCCTTTAAAGAGAAAAACAAATAAACAAACAAAAGTCCCACCGTACAGAATAGCACAGGGTTTGCAATAGCACCTTGCCATTGTGCAACCAGAGATTCCCATTTCAGAGGTGCTCGCATTACACCAGTGGCATTCCTGTTAGACAATTCCAGTTCCTCCCTATTTGGCGGTGGATATAAGCCCGGCTTGGATACCCTTGATGCCGTCATCAGCTGCCTTCAAATTCCAGCTTCATATAAGGTGTAGCTAAAGGCAGGTGCGGGGGGACATCTATGGACTACATAGTTTGAAAGTACATAGTTAACCTGATGGAGATGATTGCTCCTAGTGACCCTAACCCTCCACAGCCTGTTGTCGTGTCTGACTGCCAGCGTCTTGCACTGCAGGTTACAGTCAAGCACTGAAACTGTTCCTGCCTTGTAACATTTCTCTGATAGGTGTTTAATGTAGTAGGCTTTGTTGTTAGAAGTGTTTTAAAATAGTCATGATTATTCTCCCGTCTCCATAATCCTCAGCCCTTAATGGCTATAGTAATGGTTGCTGGACTTGCTTTTAGGATCTTTGTGCGGAAATGAGCTACTGAAATGCTGCCGAAGAATAAATCCCTGTTTTGGAAAAGGGATGTGTTAATCCACTAGGCAGCGCTTCCGTTCTTCCCTATCATCTCGGTAGCTGTTCCTGGGTTGCGTGGACGTTAATCTACACACTTTGCCTAATGATTTTTATTTGGAGGTAGTGGTAAGGAAGCCATCCTGAAGCCTAAAGCCTCCATGGAGCAGGTGCCGTGAACACAGAGAGGAGCTCCCTGGTCTGGCTGGTGCTGCAGTTGGGAACGTGGCCTAAATACTTAGAAATCCGCTATCCCTTCTGTTTTAATAGGATATTATTTTTTGCACCAAGCCTTTTCCCTTCTTGTCTCCCAGCGTTTGTTGTGGAACTTAATTCTAGCAGTCTCACTGCTGAATAGTAGCTATGGATTTTGACACCCCTATGCACAGAATTATATTTTCGTTTTCCTAATCAAATACGCTTTACAGAATTATTCCCGCTCACCTCCTGCGAGTTCTAGTTCTGCCCCCACAGCGCCCAGCTGCATTTTCCACCCCCCAGTGCAGAAAATTAAGTCAATGTAAGAGTATACTCTGGTTTTTAAGAAGAGGTCACGAATAGCCTTTCTTCCCGCGGCAGCCGCCCGCGTTCCTATTACACTTCATTTGTGGCGTTGGAGGATTTGGGAGCGCCAGCTGGGCCCCCTGCCTGCGCTCATCAAGGCCTAATGGCTGCGAGAGGGGCTGCTGTCATGAACAGGAGCAGAGGGTGCTCGCGCGGTCCTGCCGAGCAAGGAGAGCTCTTAATTAGCAGCCCTGTTCAATCAGGCTGCCTAACGCGCCACGGAGCCCGGCGGGTCATGTTCCCTCCGCCGCAGAGCTGGGCCTGGACCCGGGCCTGGGCCTGGGCCTGGGCCTGGGCCTTCCCCTGCGCCCTGCGCAAGGCGGCAGGATCCCACCTTTGAGAGGGACATGGCGGATTTGGGCTTCTCTGCCTTTGAGAGGAGCAGGGATCTCACTGCCACGCTGAGGAACGTGGAAATGCGTAGGTTTTTCCTGGCTTCATTCTAGTCCTTGCGGGCTTGCCACGGAATCTAGTAGTTTTAGAGAAAATTGGCCGGTCAACAAAGATAGAGGGGAAGGTGGTGGTGTTTGGCAAAGTGTTCTTTCATTGCAGGGAGCAGATTTTGTTGTGGTACTAAACACCCCGCTGTTGAATGGTTCGTGGTGTGTGTTCCTCGGTGACTGTGGGAACATGGCTGCTCTGGAAGTCACCAGCAGGGAGGGTAGAGCTCGAGCGGTAAAACCAGGCGGTGAATCCCTTTAAAAGTAAAGTATTTGGAATTACTACTTCTCGTTGTATAAATTATGGAAAATTGGAAATGAAAATACACAAAACAAGCAAACGAACAAATGTGACATCTCTGCCAGATCCCACAATTCCGTATCTTTGGCTCTGAACCGTTCCTGGTCCTCTTTCACTGGAAGGACTTTGAGGGAAGGTGGGTTATTAATGCATGATGGTGACGCTTCCTATTTTTTAGGCAATCACCTTTTTTTCTGTGCTAGTCTTCCCAGCCTAGAGGGGGAAAAACCCTTGAATATATTTGCCATCAGCATTGAAGCAACAGCAATGCTGAAGAAAAGCTGAAGCACAAAAGGTGGCTGGCTGGTTAGCCCGTTGTATTGACAAAACACTGCATAAGGCAGAGCCCAAGAGCAGAACCTTCTCCCAGAGCAAAACTCTGCTGGAAATCTTTTTCACTCACTGTGTAAGTGCAGATGGTGCATTAATCCTTTTGTACATATATGTTTATCATGACAGCCACATTGTTCTGGTGGTTTTGTGCAGCTCAGAGAGAACTCAGTGTATCTCTTAAGGAAGGATTTGGGGGCAGACTGTTTGCTTTCTGTCTTAGAAGTGTCAGTGCTGGCATCTTTATTAAGCTGGGTCTTCCTAGGCTTCTGGTCCTTATTTTCGGGGTTTTGTTTTTTTCCCTCCCGTTGCCATTTTATATAATAGTCTGCTTTAATAAGTTCAGATTCAGAAAGAAAAGAAGAAAAATATATAGGTGCAGGTGAAAGTAAATGATTTTAATGCATCAGCTAAAGATGTTAGGTACATGTTTAATCAGTTGAAGATGTTAGGTACGTCTTTAAATGCAGTTCCTGCTTTTGACCTACTTGCACCTCCGTATGTCTTAATTGCATATGTTGGATTTACTCTTTGTTCATAACTGTGCGCATTTAAATTAGAATAATAATTCATTGTGGAATAATTCATAGTGGATTTTAAAGGCCAATAACTGAAGCTTAAAATTGTTGGCATGTGGCAAAAATATCAATTCTTGGAGATAGCGTGGATTTCTTAGTTTTGGTGAACATTCCATGTGTTAACCAGTCCACCAAAATAAAAAGGAAAGGAGAAGAAAAAATACTTCTAAAGTATATGTTATGTTTATATGTATATGCATAGTACCTTGAATATTCAAATTGCACGACATTGATGTTTTGACCACTTCTTTCCTTTAAAGATGTCTTGAAAGCTTTCAGAAAAAACATAATTCTTGTCCATGCTGTCGACCTTCATTTGTTTTGTGTTCATGTTCTGTCTTGTCTTAATTCTTAAACTTTCTCTCTGGTCCCTTTGAGACACAGACCAATTTGCCATACAGGGAGTTGTGTGACAAGGTCCCATTCATAACTCAGTGTGGATGATTACTTTCTGATAAACTTTCCTTGAAGTTGGAAAATATTTTTCTCCCAGTTTGCTGGGAATGATGAGGCAATACTGGGTGGTTTTTTGCTGCTAAAAAGATGCTATCTTTTGTTCCTGAGATGATTATATATAAAGAGTAGAAGTAGCATTTTTTCATTGAGCTTTGTTTCAGACTTTTGGGATTCTGTTGCTCCTGTTTTTTCAAATATACAGGTAAAGAAAAGATGTGCTTTAAAATGCTATATTGACTCTTTTGTGTGAATTGTTCTCTTAAATAAAATGAGAGAACTGCATTCCTGAACTGGAGCATCCTGAAGCAGACGTGCAGCTTGGTGTGTTCCGGGTGGATGGCAGCAGTTCGGGATGGATCACCGAGGACCATGGCTAAATGCAACTGCCTTGGGATTTTGTATC
The DNA here is from genome assembly GCA_032353885.1 of Nothura maculosa. Taxonomy (NCBI): domain Eukaryota; kingdom Metazoa; phylum Chordata; class Aves; order Tinamiformes; family Tinamidae; genus Nothura; species Nothura maculosa. Next base: position 3,346,139 of record JAUBOD010000279.1, on the reverse strand, counting down.
GGCAGCAAGTAATTGCACTGCTGGCATTTAGCCAAGGATCTGCTAATGCCATTCTGCAATAGCATGGCTTAATTATTTCGTAGAGTAAAACCAGAATGGAATACGCTGCAGTGAATGGCTTTGAAGGGCATTTGCACTGTGTTATGGCCACCATTCACACACACAAATAATCAAAAATTCAGGTCTTAGAAATATCTTTAAGTTCTGTGCAGACACAAAGGTCTATTCCGTTCTGTAATTTCATGGGCTGTAATTTCATGGGCTGAAGTGAGATTTTTTTTTTTCCGGTGTCTGTCCATGTGTTTTTCAGTCTTGCCTCAGCATCTTGGGATCGGGCTGTATATCTTGGAATGCACTTGGAATATCTTGGGCAGTTTCAGACATAGTTGATGTCTTTAGTGGCATTGCAAGCACAAGAAGTCAGAGTAATTGTTGGTGAAGTTGTGAAGCTGGTACTTGAGTGGCTGGAA
>JAUBOD010000279.1:3329289-3339960 GCA_032353885.1 Nothura maculosa | reverse complement strand
AGTCTGCATTTTGATTACTTATCTGAGAAACAAATGCCAATAATGTGGCCCAACACAGCACGAGAGGGCTGGGCACAGACCCCGGGAGCCCCAGACCTGCAGCATCTCCAACAGGATCCCACTGCAGCAGAGCTGGGGGGAGAGGGAGAAAGTGAGGGTGAGTCATCCTACAGATTCCTTTCATTTTCATTCGGGAATGCTGAGACACTACTTGTAGAGGCACTCCGTCTGAATGCGATGTGTTATAATATCTGCATTCACAAGCAATACCAGCATGTACTAAGGTAACACAGGAATGGAAGGCTGTTCTTGTTAGGGTATTCTGCAGTGTTTGGTCTGCTTGCACTTTACAGTCTGTTCTGTGCAAAGGGCATTGCCCAGAGAAGGGCTGAAATACCAAGCTCCGAGCAGACTGGCTTGGGCACCTTGAGGAAACCTGTTTGGTTTCCTGCCCCTCAGCAATTGCTGCCTGCGCAGCAAGTGGGAAACTCCAAATAAGAGGGCTGTGAGAGGCCCGTGGGGTTTTTGGCTACCAATTCTGACAGAGAATCCACTATTTGGGGAGTTCAGTGCCAGCTACGTTTGTGTTGAGCCTGTGGTTCGAGTCTGCAGGACGAGGCTGCTTCTGGGCTCTGCACAGGATGCTGTGGCCAGCGGAAGGCAACTTCCTCATCTTGAAATCCTTTCCTAATCACCCATGAAATTAGCTATTGGAGTCTGCCTTTGAGTTTGCACAGTCTAATAGTAGGGGTTTTTAAAGTATTTGACAACATATTTGGAAACAGGAGTGTTCTGTTCCTTTTTTATATGGTTCGGGATGTTGGCTTTTGCATGAGAAAAGTGCTGGATGCTTTAATATGGAATTGAGAAATCTTGTGGTTTCTATTGGCACTGTAGGGAGCAGTTAGTGTGAGACTCTGGTATTCGATGAGAGCAGTTTTGTGTTTTCATAATTAGACACATGAATACAGAGCCAGCGGAGTTCAGCTATGGTGCCTCTCGCCCCTTTGCATCCACCATGAAGCAGCAATCCCATTTCAAGATTATTAGCTCTAGCATGTCCTGCAACTTGAAGTCGAGACAAGAGCTGAGGTATTGTCAGCTCCTGCTGAAGCTGGGCGGTTCACAGAATGTTCCAGGTTGGAAGCGACCTCTAGAGACCATGTAGTCCAACCCCTGCTCCAGCAGGGACACCCAGAGCACGGGGCGCAGGGCGGCATCCAGGCGGGTTGGGAAGATCTCCAGAGAAGGAGACTCCACAGCCTCCCTGGGCAGCCTGTGCCAGGGCTCGGGCACCCTCACAGGAAAGAAGTTCCTCCTCACATGGAGATGGAGCTGCCTGTGTTTCAACTTGTACCCATTGCCCTTATCCTATCTCTGGCCACCAGTTGAAGGGCTCTTAAAGTGTAATCAGTAGAGCAGTGCGTGCCCTGGGTGTCCCTGCTGCAGCAGGGCGGGTTGGACTGGATGATCTGTAGAGGTCCCGTCCAACCTCAACCATTCTGTGATTCTGTGATGTTGGGAGTTTATAACCCAGCTGGATGTTTCATGGGAGCTCAGCAACGGATAACATGCCCATATGGGACTTACAGCCTCCTAAAGTGCTAGCTGAGATGCCCCACATCGTTAGTCTTGTTGGTAGGGGAGAGTCCTAATCCCAAAGGCACCTCCTGAGGAGCCTTGCGTGGTTTGCAAAGGGCAAAGTTTGGTGGCCAGGGTGCCCTGTTAACACAGCCTTAGTCTTGGTGGGCAAGTTGATGGATGTGAAACTCTGTTTGAGACGCTGTGGATCCTTTGGAGTTGAAATGATTCAAAGCTTAAACCTTTCCACATATTTGGAGAAACTGATATGTTTGATGAAGTTGAGAATACCTCAGAAAGTGTTGTTTTAAATTGTTTTTAATGAAAAACCAACAAATTAATTTTTCCATCTCTTAGAGAGCACTGGCTTTTCCAAATCAGCAATTTCTGTGAAAAATTGCTATCTGGAAACATTTGACTAGGCCTAATCAGGCTTCTTAAAAACAATATTTTAATATTTCAAATGACAGCTGAAGTTTTAAGACTTAAATAGCCATTTTGAAAAAATTCACAGAAATATGTCTCTCACTGGAATGCTTTTTCTTTAAACAAAATAATGTTATTTTTCCTCTGTAGCACATTAAATTTTGACTTTTGCTTTAATCTTTTCCAGTATACTGAAGACCTTTCTAAATACTGTACATCTAGAGGGTTTAATAGAGTAGGAACAAAACTGACCTTTTTCATGGAGTGCAAGTTCTCCTATTAAATTATGACGTCTTATGGACATCATTAGAAGAAATACATTACTTTAAAATTGTTTTACACAAGAAAAAGATATTAGTAGTATTTTAACAATTTTTCTTCAAAGATTTTTTATTCCATGGTACTTGATATTGTTTTCAGAGTTTTTGCTCCATAGTACTTAGTGGGAAAAAAGATACAAATAACACAGTTCTGCTTTACCTGACATTTTATGAAGCCATAGTTGCCTTATGATGGTTATAACACCTGGAGAAAATTATGAAGATTTGACTTCATGCCAAATAACGTGTCAAATTGCTGTCCACATGACTATGTGGGTAACACGCGTTGTGCGGGGTAGCGCATACGGTAGAAAATAAGAATATGACCAGGCAGTCAGAATTAGCAAGAAATTTTATGTGTGCTTTTAAATTACATTAATTTTAGACTGGCTGATAGTCTTTCATATTGCTGCCAAAGGTATGTGACTTATTTTTCATGTATAATGTTTGTCTAAGTCACAGCTTTACCCTTCAGCAAGAGTATAAATATACAAGTAGCTGAGTGTGAGGGGGAAAAAAGCTTAGAAATTGATACTTGATGAGGAACATTTGAAAATTTGGAAATGTAAAACACATTACACAGCTTCTGGCTAATGAGAGCAGAGGTACCTGAGAAATTTGAATGAAATTCCGGCTATTTGCTTTTCACTTTTAAAGGTTTTTCAGAAAGATTGCTGGGCCAGCTGACAATTTCATCCAAGATGACAACTGATGTCAAGTGATACAACGTGTTGCCTCTTGTTTTGATGGGGGGAAATGATGGAGCTTCTCTTTAGAGAGAGGAGAAACAAAAAAGCAAATTATATTTCATTTAGCATGGAATTAGAAAGGTTAGAACTGTACTTCATCCATAGGCTTTTCACAGCAACCTCGTTAGCAGCGTAAACCTACCAGAGCCTGCAGAGCACAGTAGAGTTGCAGACACGAAGAAAGGCAAGTCATGGAGAAGAATTCAAATGCTTTCCTAGTATTTCCTTTAGTGTAAAGTAGTTTGAGTAAAGTGATCTTAATTATAATTGGTTTTGTTGAAACTTTGACTAATAGAAAAGTAAAGGAAAAATTATAACTCTGAGTAAAATAAGTGTTAAAATTAATTTTGTAGACTATCTACAGTGATTTAGCAAATAATGGATTTCCGATGAAGTGTTTTACTTTTTTGCAGGATTGTGGAGGTTGGAGGGGGGATCTAACTGATTTCTGCTTCAGCAGAGTTCTTTTCCATTCCTATTTTAACTAACACGATTTGCCCGATGTCTTTTGTTCTGCGTTATTCCCAACAATTTGTCAGGCTACTTGGGAATCATTTCACCCTGTTCTGGGGTGGAACACGGCAACTGTTTAACACCACACATGATTTAAGACAGGAAATGAAGGATTCTCTAAGCAAATTGCAGAGGAATTTTCGTAAGGAAATGTAATTACCCAGACTAGAATGTGGCCTGAGTACTAAGGTAAAATCTCTGTGTACGCAAAAAGCCCTGTGGTTATTTTCATGCTCTTCTCTGAAGGGTGACTTTACATAAAGACTGTATGAATGCAGAGCTGATTGCTACGGGTTACTCTGAGATGCCAGCGCTTGAGGTTAATCACACAATTAGAGAATTAATTAGCACATCCAGTAGTAATTTGACACGTGGTGAAATGCTGTTGTTCCTCGCTGTGGTGTGGCCTTGAGGTTGCTCCCTGACAGTGGCCGAGCTTGTCCCAGTGATAAAGCCACAAGTGTGCTAAAGTTATGGTTAAAATTGACATAGCTACATTGATTTGTGTATTTTAAATTTCTTTACAGCATCCGTAACTTGCTTTACTTTGGACAAAAGGAGGTCAATCTGGTTTGGATCAATATATTTAGAACTTTTTGCTCCACTCTGAGGATTCTCTTCTTAACATTCTTAACATGTTTTGATAAATATGTTTCACTACATTCCAGTAACTATCCTCTTTCCTAATTTTTGGCATTGGATTTCATTTTCAATGAGTTCTGTTTCATTTCCTTTCATTCTATGTTAACTTTTCAATACACTTCAGGAAGCCTTTTCATGTAAAGAAAGGTCATAAATTAAAACGGTTACTTTTTGAAGGAAAAAATCAAATTGTTCATTTTTTTTTTCATTTCAAATTAAAAACTGAAGCAACTTGCAGCCCTAAACTTTCCTCACATGCCTCTTGGAAACTCCCTGCTTTACTGTAACTTTGTGGTCTTGATGATATTCACAGAGCAGCTGATTTAGTGAATAAAGAAGTTCTTTAAGTTTGGAGTTTTGGAACATTACCAGTGTGTCTGAACCCCGGTTTCAAATTTTACTGGCATTTTGTTGGCAAACCAATTTTTTGGAGTCCTTTCTTATTTGGGTATGTTTCCTGACACCTTTGGCTGTATGGTACTGTGTTTTAAATTCTCTTTTTCTTTTTCTAAGAGGAAAAGCCTATAAACATATACAAAGAATTAATTATAAAATAGCTGGGATAAAAATAGAGAGACAAGAAAATTACCAGCTGAAAAATGCAGTGTGTAGAAAAAAAAAGAGCATTTAGTGGTGGAGTTATACACGGGCTGCTCTGCAGCCCTCCTTCTCAAAGCAATTCCACAAGCAAAACATGTATTCTTCTGAGTCATTTAAATCCAACATAAGTATATGGATGGTAAGAGCAAACCACTTCTTTCTTGCCTCCTGTCCAGTGGCCCCTTGTTCCTGTTGCTTCCCTTTTGCCAGCTGCTGTGTTCATTGTGGGCAGTCGGATCAGAGGATGGATCCAGCAGCAAACGAGCTTGCTCCACTGCGCCCCGCTCACGGCCTTGCCGAACGTTGCAATAGAAAGAGAAAAATTTATGATATCGGGACCTAAAGTTAAAACTACGTTCTTGTTAGTGCAGTGTTGTCCCAGATTAGCCCAGCTAACCAAAGGGTGTATAAATTGCTAACCTCTATCACTCATAATGTGATGCCGTGCTGAAAATGCCCAACTAATGTGGTACAATCTTCTTTTTTCAGGTTTTATTGCAGTAAGGTAGGAGGAGGTTTCAGCCCAAGACTCCAGCCTACGCACAAGTCTGGGACATTGTAATCTGTGCCTTTTTTCACTAATGTGGGACATTAATATATCCAAAGAGAACTTGATACTAAATGATCCTTTCAGCAGCAGTGTTGCCATAGGGAAAGCCACTATAAAGTGCAAAAAGCTATGAATTTTAGCAATGGAACAGAGGAGCGTATTCATGTAATAGTGTATTCTGGCACATCTGGGCTCTGCTGGCTATAGGCAAAGTTAGAACGGTGCCGAGCAGTAAGATTCCTATCACTTAAATAAGCCTCGGTGGGATTAACAGTTTAGGTGTTCCTCCACCTGTCTCAGCTGTGGGAGTCGATCTTTTGGCAGCCCTCGGTTTACTTAGGAAGTCGGTGATTAGGGCACGGAAAGAGGAAGATGAGTAAAATTAAGTATTAATGGAGGCCAGCGAGGGTGCCTGTGAACGGCTTTACTCGCAGGGTCTACTTGGGACAAGGGATTCCAGTGAATAGCCTGGCCTCCAGGCTAAATTGCTGATTTAGTAATTAATTGCTAGTCGCTAATTGCTGGACAATTTCAACTAATTTGAAGGACAGCTAGAAATACCAAAAATAGCACATTTCTGTGCATTTCTTAGAACTGTAGCACGATTCGGGTTGGGTGGGAGGCCGGCAGGTTTCTCGCTCCATCTCTTGCTCAGGGTTAACAGTAAATTCAAGCCTGGTGGCTCAGGGCTTTGTGCAGCGGCACCAAGGCCTCCAAGGCCTCCAAGGCCAGGGACACTCCACAGCCTCATTGGCACCGTGTTTCTTGCTTAATTATCCTCACAGTTTGCCATTATTTGCTACCTTGATTAGAGGAGATGCCTTCCCCTCCTGCAGGTCAGTGGTAAAGATATCAACAGGATGGATGTCAGGATAAACCCCTGAGAAACCCTGATTGAACAAGCCTCCAAGTAGAATATAGTCCATTAAATCCATTTCCAAGCTCACAATCTTAGCAGTTTTTTTCTTCTAGTAGTCCACCCACAGAGACCACAACGGCCAACCTGGATATAACGGCAGTGGGAAGGACCGTATCAGGAGCCTTGCTAAAGTCAAGGTGCTCTCCCCTCACCCCAAATTCAGTCATGCCATCATCGATGGCAGTCGGGCTGGTTAGGCACAGTGCAGCTAAGCCCAACGTTGAGAAACTTTATTTCTGGATTTACCAAGGGCAAATCCAGAAGTAGCAGCCTCTCAGTCTTCCACCCCATGGAAGACTGCCGTGGGTTTGAGCTGCTCTACCTCCACTCATACAAGGTACAGGTAGAAGAGAGAAACCTGAATCGAGGTGCTCCCCATAAAAACAGATAAATAAATATTAAATGATAACGAAAACATCCTGTGGATGCAGAGTGACCTGTTATGCTTGGCCAGCTGGCCGGGCTGGTGGCGCCTCGCGCCAGGCCCTCAGCGCCCACGTGTGGGGCCGGCCCCAGCGCCGCGCGGCCTCGGTGTGGGCCAGAGGGAGGGCAGGGCCTCCTCAGGGAAAGCGGGAGCAGTGCTCGTTTCCAAGGGGCATAATGGGTTAGAGCCATGGATATAAGGCAGTAAAGGGAGAATTCGGGCCCCCTTCTTGCCCAAAATAACGTAAGGGACTGATCAAGGGGCCTGCTCCGTTCCATTAGACTGAAAATGCATAGTTTCCTTTTTATGTGGTTTCATTATAATGTCTGTAAGTAGGACTTGTAAACAATGTGTTTTGAAGGTGAGATTTTCAGACAAGAAACTTGGGAGAAAGAGAGAAAGCTGTTCATAAGTTCCCCTCTTGTGCCCAGGTATTTTAACATCTGGAATGTTAGGCTGCCTCTCGCAGTACCCCTGCAATACTGTAACACAGCAGGATGCATTAATGAGAGTTTCAACCCTAAACCCACAACATCAATGAAATTTATAGTTGTCAGGCCGTTAACATTACTCAAACATAGTTTTTGTGGTTTCAATTCCCATTTTATGTTCGTGTAGGAAGAAAAGTCATTGTGTTGACTGGCCATGAAGACAGATTCCTCCTTGGACTTGAAATTTCTGTAAACTAATTAAGTATTGTTTATTACTCTTGACAGCATTCATAGAGTGCATTACAGTTTAGGGCTTTTTTTTGGTATTTGTATAAAAAACAGTGCTAGAAAATTTCTCTCTTAATATTTCAACTGCTTTTAGTGCTTCTTGAACACTAAAAGTGACTTTCACACCTTTTGGAAAATACCACAAAAATGTTCAAAGCAGAGAAAAAAAAAAGGTATATAAAATCCAAGTATCTTTTTTTCTTCAATCCTAAATGCTGCCTAATATCCCACCTGATGAGAAAATTTGTTTTCATTTGTTTCATGTTCTTCCGCTCTTGCATCTCAGTGTGGTCTTGTGGAGCTTGACTCGGAGAGCAAGATGGTTGAAGAACATAGAAAAAAATGGCAAATTTCTCATAGGCAAAGATTTAAGAAAAAAAATGTGGTGAACATCGTGAACACTGTGTAGTAAACTAAAAGAGTTAAGTCTGCAACTGATTAAGTTAAAAGGAAAGAAGGGAAGTCAATCAGTAGAAAAGCACGCGTGCAGTTACTCTTTCTGTTAAGGAAAATACAATTTGTTTCTTCTAGAAACAAACACGGCCACAACATTTACAGCGTTCAGAAGTTGGGTTTTCTTACTGTCTTAGGCTTTGTGGTGATTCCAGAGCAATCTCAGGAAGCAGTAAAAATAAATCCCTCTGTCTCTTGATGTTTTGACCTGGGTATTAGCAGCTTCTCCATGTTGTGTCCGTCTTCAAGAACTTCTCCGCGGCTCTGGAGAGCGCAAACCCTGTCTCTGTGTTCAATATGTTGCTGCTGCTGCCAAGGCTCTAATAGCTGCGGGCATGTGCTCTGTTAATCGTCTCCCTTTGTTCTGGAAGCTCCTCTTTTGGTTTCCTAACGACTTTTTTCCCCGCTCTCATTAGTTTCTTCCCATCGTTGCAGCACAGGACATTTTTTTGGTTTGGTTTGGTTTGTATTTTTGCCTATTTAACAACAAATTTGAATGTAGAAGCAACGGATAGCCACGTGTTGTGACAGTGCCTGCAACCTCTCTTAATGTGCTTCCAAACTTAAATTAGATTTCCATGTTGCGATCCTGGGAGCGTGATGCCGTAGCCGAAGTCTCCTTGTTCCCAGCAGACAGCGTTGAGGCCACATGGGCACAGAGAACGAGTTGGGCTTTTCTGCCAGGGCCCTTCCTAAGTGGTGGTATATTTGTAATGTTACAGACTGGTGGTAAATGGGGGGTCCTGGTCCCAGGGATCAGTTCATGGTATCCACCGGAAGGCCTTGTTGAGCTGCATTTCATGTGAAACGGGAGGGAACTGGCAAAGGGATCTTCTGGCTCCTGCTCTTTGGAAATGCCTCATGCCGATTCCTTAATAGTGTGGGAAAACATCTGCTGAGCTTTTCCTAGGCTTGGGCTGCTACGGTTTGTGTCAGCTGAGGCTCCCATGCCTGTCATCCATGAAGGCAGATCCGTGGACGCTGCCGCCTTTGGCCAGCCCTGCAAGGAGCAGCCCTGGCTCTGCCCTGGGGCCGGTTCTCCGGGCTTTGGGATCCCCTACTTGCGCCTGGCTACCCTGCCAGCCCCAGGGACAGCCCCTTCCCTCCCGAGAGGAGCGGCCCTTCCAAGGGCAGCCGCTGCCTCCGGAGCCCGCAGGACTCCCCACAGCCCCGGGAGCCGCAGGAAGCGCATGTGAGCGATACCCTGCGGATCGGGAGAGTGCTCATCCCAGACAAGACCCTTCCATAGGATCGAACAACGCTGCCTTTGTGCCCAGGTTGGGCCTGTAAATCACCCTGGGGTCACCTTGCTGCCACGTATCTGTCTTATCTACCGCTAAATCAGTGCGCACAAACACGCGAAGGGGAGATGGATCTCGGCCCAGTTCAGGCCTGCGTTCAAGTGGCCTGAACCAAGTTCTCACCATAGTAGTAGTATTTTTTTTTTTCAGTTTAGCGTTGACTCATTTGGTGGTGTTAAAGTGCACTTTCTACTTATCCCCAGAGGAAAGTTAGTATTCTTTTAAGTGAAACTATTTTAAAAGCAGAGCACAAACCTAAAATAAGCCAGTGTTCTCTAGAGTTCTCAGAAGGTGTAGATTTATTTACTGTAGTTAAATCTTAATTAGTTCTCAGGGGATAGTGTATCTTTTAAACTGCTTTATTGCCACCGTATTGGTTTTCCAAATAATCAGAAACTGCTGCTACGTTCGGTACTATGAGCAAAAATTTGCTGTAAGTAGAAACAAATGGCTAGAATTGCTAGTTGTCACTTACCGAAGATAGTGACGTACAAAAAACAAGCACTTCAAGAAATGTGGAGAAATACAAAATGTATATTTTCAGAAGGTACCATAAATGAGCTACAGTTATAACTTTTTCCAGCATAATAGATATGGTCAAGTTTTCCCGTAATAATATTTCAGTCAATCTTTTTTCTTTAATACTTGAATGCTTTTTCATCAAGAATAAACATTAACTGTTAATGGATAAATGGTAATATAATGCTATGTAAGATATTAGCTTACATTTAAATATAGGTTTTCATGAATGTCCCAGCTGATAACCTCTTTTCTTCTTTCTTCCATTTGGCAGGTTAATGTTCAAGTTGCCAGAGGAGATGGGTTTAATAGCAATTGCTGTTAGACAAACACAAGGGAAAGGTTGGTATGTTTCCTTCTAGTCTAATAAATGCATCTTAAATGCATGGAATAGGGCATTTTAGCATTGTCTACCTGTTTTAAAGATATATTATATTTATTTTTGATGTAATTGACTGGATAGTAGGGGCCTCTTCCCCCGCTTAACTGTGGATTCAGACTTGAAACCTAAGTGCTTAGGTTCTGAACTAAGCATCTTTAGGAGGTTAGGTGGCTCTTGCAGAGATGCTGTAGCAGGCTCCCAATTTCTGCCAGAAAGTCTCTGCAGTCGTGGAAGTTGCCCTCCCTACATTTGGTGTAATTCAGGTCGGACTTCCAAACCAAAACTTGTTGATTTAACTGGAGCAAGACTGGGTCTGGACTTGCTCTGAGCTACAGGTTGCTTACACCTACTGGACTGTCCTTGAGCTGTCCTTTGGGCTTTTGTAGTCTTTTGCAGATAAATAAAAGCAATTTCTGCCTGGTTTCCAGGAAGATGCTAGCTCATATTTAACAACTGTGATGATTTTAATATTGGCCTGAACTTGTAGCTCATCTGAGCGCAGCTCTACATGAAAATGCTTGCCTGGCTTTGGGCTCAGATCTAGTTTGTGTCCTGTTCAGTCACAAATTTGGA
>JAUBOD010000279.1:3234386-3264347 GCA_032353885.1 Nothura maculosa | reverse complement strand
TTTATTTTATTTTATTTTATTTTATTTTATTTTATTTTATTTTATTTTATTTTATTTTATTTTATTTTATTTTCATATCCGCGCGTGGCGGGGCGGCAGACAGGGAGGCCGGGGCGCCCTTCGCTCTCCCTCCTTGGAGGCCGGGGAGACACGGGCGGCCCCGCCAGGCGTGGGCCCCTCGCAAAGCCGCGCGTTTGGGCGCGTTTGGGGGACGTTTGGGAGCGTTTGGGCGCGTTTGCAGCCCTGTGCTCCGGGCGTCATTCCGCTCGATTCGGCTCTCAGGTCGCAGCAAAACGGTTGTTCTGGGCAAAAACGGCCCAAAACGGCCCTGGGCGATGGCGCTTTCCCGGGGACACTTTGCGAGAGCCCGGGGACGGCGCGGGCCGCCGGTGACAAACGCAGTGGTGTTAAACCCGCCGCTAAACGAAGCGGTGTTAAACTCGCTGCTAAACGAAGCGGTGTTAAACCCGCCGTTCACTTCCCGCCTGCGCCTGCCCCAGCTGGGACTTTACTTGAGCGAAACGCAACAAACGGTTGAGGAAAAACATCGGGTGGGGAGAAACTGGAAACTGCAGCGGGACGGGGAAATTCCCCGAGCCGAATAACCCCCCGGGGCAGGAGGAGCCGCGCGCGGGAGGCAAAACTGGCCCGGGAACAACCCAAAACGCAGAGACGCGGGGAAAAGTAGCTGCATTTCACGGCATATACTGCAGTTTTGGACATACGGGGCTAGCCCCGAGGAGGAAACCTTAAGGGACACCTCAGACTTAAAATACATATATACGTGTATATATATATATACATATATATACATATATATATACATATGAAAAACCGAATGTGTCTCAAAGGCAGGCGCCGGGGGAACGCGTTCCGTTTCTAACAAATCCGGGCAGTTTGGAGAAAGGGCGGATTTGTGACTCTCTAAATCGCAATCCCGAAAGAAAGCGGGGCCAGGGGCGCTGCTGGAGCGGGGCCCGGCGGGAAGCGGCCCCAGCCCCAGGAAGCGCCTCCCAAGGATCCTCCGGGCGGGAATGCGGAGCGGGGCATGGAGCCCAGCGAGGATGAGGAAGAGAATGGCTAATGGTGTAAGCGCCCAGACCACACTTCCAGTCCCACGCTATATATGTATATACACACACACATATATATTTGTATATATGTATATATATTTTCAAGGGCAAACTAGTAGGGCATAAAAAGTCCTATTCTTTAACATCCTGCTTATTTAACATCCCCCTGGTCCCAGACAGAAACTCCTGGCAGTTTGTGGGGGTTTTTCTTGCGTGTGTGTGTGGGGGGGGTATACGTGAAACGCACTGCAGGGAAATATTCCAATTTCTCCCTCCAACTTCCTCATATTTTAAATGAAAACGGAAAGGAAAATAAAAAGGAATCCCCACGCAGCGCCGGGTTGCCCTGTGCAGCCCACGCGTGTCCATGGTGCAAACGCCGCCCGTCCCCACGGGACCTGCTCCTAACATTTGCCCTATGTGCTTAGCATGTAGGGTAACAGTGGGAAGTGTCTCCCGGTGCCCTTGGAAAGAGCCAAGCTCCAGGTATGGCAACGCTCAGGGCTCCTACTGTCAGCCCCAGGGCGAGTTCAAGCACTAGCGTTGCTTATTCCCGTCACAAATCCCATAAACGCTAACAAACTGCGGGATTTGCCTAACTTTCCCGAGCTGTGCAATCTGGTGTGGTTATTCAGTGGGGCCGGCAGCGTGCGGGAGGATTAGGGGCTAAGCGCGGGCTGCACCGCCAGCCATCGCGGGGGCCACTTGAGCATGTCCTTACAAACGGGGAAGCAGCGACAATGCACCCGCTTTGTGCTCGAAGGAGGAGGAAAAGGGAAGCTAAACCGTGGTGCTGGAATTATGAAACTGGGCAGCGCTGGGGCCTCTGGCTGCAGGGGGGCGTTTTTGGTGCTTTGCTCGAAGCCTCGTTCGCTGCATCGCTGCTATTGTCCGGCCTGCACCCAAGGCCACGTGGGGCAACGCTTGGCACCGCGACAGAAAGTTATTCCTACTGGGCAGAAACTGGAAATATCCAGCTGGGCTACGGATTCCGTTTCAACCAGAGCGGGGGCCGGTGCCCTTTCTCATTACACAGAGTGCAGGTCTAGAGTTTGTTAGAGCTGCCTGAGCTGTCCAGAAAATATCTGCTGTTTAAAAGTGAAATAAGAAAGGGAGTGGCTTCTTTTTCCCCCTAAACTAATCAAATTATTTATGTTTCTGCATATAATGTACATTATGTGTGGTTTCTGTACCCAGGGTACAGTGATAATGTAAGCATGCTTTGCTGCAGGAGCTGTCGGGGTCGATGGACTGATCCAAATGCATTTGCAGCTTTTGCAAGAAGTAGGTCTGCATAAAAACATAACGAATCTCATGGTTGGATATTTGAGCCAAATAAGGAGAATGAAACTTGTTTTATTTTTTAGCTGAATCTGGAATTTGATGATTTTTCTGAGAGCATATTCATAAAACCACATACTCGATACTAACTATCATGGCAAAATATTTGTTTCTGTTCATATAAACTGAAAACTGTATTTCTTTTAACTAAAGTATCTACTTTACCTAGTTGAAGAATTGAAAGGCATCCCTGGAAACAGGAGAGGGAGGGCATCAATCACCAAGAGGAAACTTCTAGGTCAAAGATATAGGAAAAACCTGGTATGAAAAGCACACAGTGGAATATTTTTGCCCTATTTGTCTGAAGTCCTTTGAACATCAAGGAAGTCAATGTAAGTACTTTATTTAATGTTTTTAAAGTTATGTTCAAGGACTTAAAAGTAGTTTTCTCAATGGCCTTCAGCTTGTATGAACACTGTGACTAATCTAGTGGAGATGAGTAATGGATCTGTGAGGAATAGAGGAATTCTGATGCAAAAACATCCCTCTTTCTGTTGGTGTTTTATGCTGCCTCACATTCAATATATTACATAATGGCTGCCAGAAGAAATTCAGAAGTACTTTATGACAATGTTTATAAATAATTTAGTCATGATTTAGAAATGATGAATGGAAAATGCTATTTACATGTAATTATATCATGTTTTACTGAGGTTTTACTGTTATATCATGTTTTAACATGTTATACCATGTTATATCATGTTTTATTGATGTTTCACTGTTGTAAAAGGCACTCATAAGCAAACATGTGTGTTCTCATTTATGATTGCACATTCACAGTTTGATGTAGCATCCCGGTTAGGTATTTTTGCATTTGTCTACTGAACTCTTTCTAACATATCCAATAGCTTGCTCCTTAATGGGTATTTCACTGCTTATAGGCAGAGAAATTCAAATCAAGATTAATCTGTTCACATGGGACTGGAACCTTACCACAAAAGCCCGGGGATGAAGTGGAGAAGCAAAGCTGCAGTGAAGGCTGCCTGTGCAGATGTAAGACCTCAGCCCCGTGACTGCCTGCGCACCAGCCATCTCTCAAAGCCACAAGAAATCCCATTTCATTAATCAAGCGGGATTTCGGTTTGGGCAAACCTTCCTGATGCACATGCCAGCATATATCATATTTGCCTGTTTTTTTCCAGCGTGACATGACTTGGATCCTATGTGCCCCTCCGGGCTGCTGGGTACCTCCTCTAACATCTGTCCTTTCTCCTGGATTCAGGTGTGGACATAGAGCTCCATTAGCTTAACACAGCTTGAAATATTGACATCATGTCACCTTTGGAGCTTTCCTAGGGCAGAAAGACCTACAAGACCCTGCTGATAGCAAGAAGATGGATTTGTGTCCTTGTTAATGTGATTGAGCTGACAAGGGAGGTTTGACTCAAGGAAGGGAAAAGAAAGGATTCACTCAAGGAAGGGAAAAGGATCATTTTGGGGCCAAAAGCCAGAGAAGTGCTGTATTTGAAGTAGGCTACAATTCTTCCAGATCATCCTTGCAAAGGCCATGCTCTGTGCATAGGTAAAGGAGCCACATGAGCCGCCCTATCCAAAGGCAGAAAGAAAAGAGTTTGCTGTGATATTTTGTTATATGTCTAGTTCATTTACTATATTCCTGGTCATGTCTTTTGACTATAGAAAACTGTTTTTTTTTTTCTTTTTAGTCACCACAAGCTTACCCAGTAACAGCAAGATTGAGTAGTTATGCCATTTGGACAGTAATCACCAAAGTGATTGGACGCTGAAACATTTCAAAAACATCTTTTAGGAGCACACAAAACATTTATTTGTAATCAGCACCTCAGTCCTCAACAAACTCACGTGAGAAAATTTTGCACTGGAATTGCTGGTCAGTCAGCAAACATATGTGAAACTATATATGAAAGTATATAGCTGCTCTTGGTGTGAGTACTTACTGTTATTTCTCATTATTGCTTCCAGTTCTGGTTATATCTTAGCATGTCATTTTCCTTTTTCAGAAGTCAATTTATCTTGGTTTCTGTGCTTTTATTGTGGGAACTTGGACTATGTTCACTCTTAGCTGAACAATGATGACCTAAGTTCAGTCTCTGTCAACATCAAGAAGTTACTCGAAGATGCTACTCTCTGAAATGATTCCCTTGACATTTAGATACTGACCTGACACTTGGTCTCCAAGACTCATCAATACCAAAGAATTAGACGCATCTGTCTCTGGATGCCATTTGAATGTGTTCTCAGTTTTGAAGCTGGAGGTCAGATCCAGAAAGGGATTCAGGAAAAATGCAGATCCTGACATCTAAACTGGGAAGACTGAGCACTTAGGCTCGGTTGCTGACTAATTTTGGATATATCTGAAGTCCAGTTTTCATTGTTTTGTTTCCCCCAGCACATACCTAGTCACATGTTGGCCTCACCAGGGCCAAGCTGCTGTGGTACCTAAGCAGAAGGAGGAGGTAAATGTTTCTGTGCTTTTCCTCTGTTTGACCTGGGCCCAAAACAGTCTATGAACACACTTTAAAGATGTTCTGCTATCCTGTTGCTCTTCTGACCAGCAGCAGAAGATAAGTTCATTTCATATGAGAGATGGATCAGTCAGGGTGCTAAAGACCCAGGTTCAGTCCCCTCCTTTGGCCAAAAGAATTAGAAACTCTTAGAAGGGTAGGATCTAGGTATTAAACTTTTGACCACTTTAGTGTGCATGGAGTACCAAAACTCATACTGAATTGACTTCATTGTAAACAGAGAAATGAAGATTTAAGGAGGAAGGAAGAGGAAGGCGGAGAATGCAATTCAGTGCACCCATACTTAGGGCACTTTGCAGGTAAGGGACAGATCTAGCATTTGGTGACTTCTTTCTTTGTTTTGTTCTTTTCTTTCTTTTTCTCATTCCTTCATTGTGTGTACAATTCAATCAATGTGTGTACAATATCTGCTTCCAAATAAAAAGAAATTTTATTTGGAAGCAGATATTGTACATACATTGATTAAAGGTCTTTTGAACAGGGTGATAAATAGGATTTCCTTCTTGCAACCACCTACTCTGTCAAGAAGGCTGGGGTCATATTCTTCTTTTTCGTCCTTTCACTGTACAGAGCAGCCCAGGGTGAGCAGGAGGGACTGAATGTCTCAGTCCTGTCTGTATCCTGCTCTTGTGGTCCTAGCCTTAAAAAGCAGGAGGTAGAAGTTTGACTCTTTCAAGAACAATTAAATTTCACTCTTATTTTGTGATTACAGGACCATGACATGGTGCATCAGGGAAATTAGAAAATCTGTTATTTTTCTCCCAGTCTTATAGTTTGAATTTTTTTTCTTTTGTTATTCCTCTTAAAATCCTAATTCAGTTCAACAACAACAACAAAATCCTAGCAAAACCTTAAAGGGGAAAAGATAGAAGAAAATCCCCATCTGGCTATCCCATGATGGAAGACATCTAAGTCTGAGGTAGGAACAAGGTTGTAAGAAGCAGCTCACTCCCTTGGCATTTCCTTTTTAGCTGTTTTTTTTTTAATTGCTGCTTGTTTCTTAATGAATCGTCTCATTTATGAGAGTCCAGTTGCATAAGCATTTTAGGTGACTAAGAGTGAGTTGGGAAATCACATCGAGACTGGATTATTTAAGAGGAATTGAAATGCTTAATTCCAAAGTTTCTTTAAAATATATATATATATTTAGGCTAAAAAAAATAAGAAAACTGTATTCAGGTTGCTATGGAGCAAAATATGATATGAAATCACTGCACTGTTTTCTGCTGTTACGCAGTAGGAGTTCCAGAACACTGTAATGTGTCCTGAGGTTATCTGTTCTCACATAACTATCTCTGTACAACCAACCTCAACCAAACCATATTTGTGGGCAGAGGGCCGTAAGTGTCCCAAATGGTTGCCACCAGGTTGCAGTGAAAGAATAAATAAATAAATAAATTCAAAGAATTTTCTTTCATTGCCAGAAGTGTAATTTACTTCTACTTTGGGAGAAGTAGAAAACAACAGGTTCCCTTCATCTGGAGAAACTTGGATATACTGTTGTGTCCAGACATTTCTTTTATTACTTGAATGGCTTCAGTAGATCTCTTATCTGTTCATTCACTACTAGCCAATACAAACATGAAATTCTGAATGTGAATTCTGAATTTTCTCCTCTTTCCTCCCTTTTGAGTCCTTTTTTCTTTTACTCAAGGTTTCTCTATTCCAGGATTTCTTCAGCACTGGAGACGTGCGATTAGCATATCTTGGGAAACGTTACTGCAGTGGGGGTTTGGAGACAACTGTTTACCCTGAATAGATTGCAAGCATTGGACAGTGCAAATACTCACAGTAGGATTGATTACACTAAAGTCTTTTGCCCTCTGACCATGTGAAGTGTGAACCAGATGACCATAGGAAAAAACTAGGTTTAGTGGACCATTTGTATAGTTAATTCAAGATAAATATTCTCCCAGCTGCCTCTTCAGTGCTTTAGTAACTGTTAAAGACCCATAGCTGAAGAAGTTTGTACTCCAGTTCCAAAACCATATGGGATATCAGGCAAGTCAATAAAACAGACTGTAAACTGAGATGTATAAAAGCAGAGTGAGGGGAAATAGGAGCATGAAGAACAGAGAATATTATTTATCATGAATGCCTGAGAGAATCAGCCAGAGAAATGAAATGAATTCAGAGGCAGATAAAGCTGCCAGATAAATCTTAGACAAATCTAAGATGCGAGAACAGCATGATTGGAGAAATAAAATAGATGTGGTGATGATAGCTGCTAGAAGAAGACTGAAGCTTTGCAGAAGATGTTTTATCTTTGGAGATTACTCAAACAGAAACTACAACTCCTCTGAGATTTGCCTCGAAATCGGTAGAAATGCAGAGATCTGATATTGCAAACAGGGTTCCCGTGAAGAGGCTCAACTCCTCATGAATCAACATCGTAGTCTTGAGCATGAACACGGTTTTCAGTCAGCAAAGCTTTTTCAAATGATGTAATGTTTGTAACTTGATATCCTACTACATAATTCTGGTGAGGACAGCGATGTTGTGGAACCAGGCCATGCTGCGGTGATCTTTGCTTCCCCGTGAGCTTTTAGTTAAATGGCTTAATCATTTCTTAGCGTTAGCACCTAGGACACATGACTTGTCTCAAGAGGCCCGTGTTTACTGTTTAATGAAATCAGAACTAATGCTAAAATATTAAAAAGGACAACCTTAGTTGTGCCTTCCTCTGTTCTGGTCCATCACACTTTCAGATTCAATGTCCTCTTTTTGTCGCATATAAAATGTAGAAAATATCCACATAGGTTGTGTATGCATGTCTATGTGTACATGCACTTAACACAGAGACATTTGAAAACTTGATTTTAACAATAAGGCATGTTAAGTACAGAGTTTCAACTCTTAACTCTGAATTTCCTGAGGTTTGACAGATTAAGGCAAACCCTTAATGTTATTTTACCATAGGCGTTTCTGTGCAAGTGTGTGATTTATGTCCTCCTTTTATTGCATGAACCTTTGTCTCAGGACTATTTGATTTAGTCTACTAATGGCTCTCAGCTGATTTTATTTTACTATCTGTAAATTTTTGCACACAAAGCTAGACAAATGCTGTGCAGGGCTAAATTAAACTGCGCAATTTAAGTAAAAAAAGCAACTAACTAGAGAATAAGATTTTAATTGCTGATGTAAAACAGCTCTACATGTAAACAAAGGATCTTTGGTGTTTACTGTATACTATCTGTCTAAATACAAGGGTTAGTGTTTCCTCTAGCATAGCAATTGGCTGGAGGCTCTCACTGGTAGCTGTTATTAGTAGCAATGACACATTAATTGAACTTCACTGTTTCCAGGTGTGTGGCACACTCCAGGGTCACCCAGTGCACTACAGTTTCATGTGCATTCAATTACTGTAGCGTTATGAAGGAATGCAACATGTCATACATTAAAATGTCAATTACCACTTTTTATGGGATAGAGGCTAAAATAAAGCAATCCGCTTTCCTAACCTGAGCTTTGCCTACTTAGCTGCTGTAAGCATCTAACTAAGCACTCTTTTATCCCCTTCCTCACCAATGTAACCCAAAGAGAAAAAGAAATATAGTCAGAAATTACTATTCCCTTTTAGAAACTGTGAGATTACTTCTGTATAAATGAGTGGCTCACATGGATGGATTGTGCGGTGTCAGCACTGGTGCTGTCACTTGTCATCCTGTTATGAACAAATCTGGAACAGTCTGACTCAAAGATTTGGTCTAAAGCCCTCGATGTCATGGTCACAAATTTGGGGGTATTTTCGGGGATATGAAGCACTGATGTTCTACTCTTTGCCTCAACTAATGATTGCGTCTTTGCTAGAGCAGATCCTGTTGAGCTGCATGGGAATTACCAGAAATTTTTACAGTGAAACATTCACCCCTTCAGTATTCTCAGAAATATTCTCCTCTAAAGAAAAATGATTTCTTTTACAAAGATATTTGTTCTTCCCATGAAAATCTCTCTCCTGCTACTCACTTTAACATTTTGTTAGTGTGAAATCAGTTAAAATCCAATCTTTTGGACTAGAAGGAAGGTGGAATCTTTTTTTAAAAAATAACTAAAAGAGATATAATTAAAATTATCCTTGCAATATTTATGTTTGAATAACTGAGTTATATTCTCATATCTCTCCATGCTTACATGTGTTCCATGAGGCTTCAGTGTCGTGGACTTTTCTGGAATAATATTTTTAAGATCTCCTTCAAAAACCTCTATTGGGTGTGAAGGTGAGTTTAAGGAGTGAAAGGCTTTAAGAAGTGAATGATTACCATGCTGCCTGAGCCGTGGTGATCTGTACACTTGCCAGCAACACTGTTTGGTTAGTTGGCTTAAGCTTTATATTAGTCAGATTTGTATATATATGCTCATAAGCATCAGGATAAGTAAATATTACTTATTTAGGCAAGTAGATAATGTAAAGCCATTTTAGAATTTTACCTATGGAGCTTTCTAGTCCATTGCTACATTTGGCTTTTTTTTTTATTTTCATATTTTCCAAGAGCTCCCCTGAAGCCAGCATAGCCTCACTGCAGGTCTTCAGAGCCTGGAAAGCGGCAGGGGGAAAAGCTTCCCCAGTGCTGGTAAAGACCCTCCATGGACTTTCTACATCAGTAAAAATCCAAAGAAACAGTTTAACTGCTCCTAACCAGATCTTTTAACAGCTAATGTAAACTGTGAATAAAAAGAGCGAGGCTTTTAAATGAAAGCCTGTGAACAGAGGAAAATAATGTGGTCTAGTGTAGTCCTGCATCCATGCATGATACATTTTGTACACCATTAAATTTCAATGGATTATATTTCCTACCACTACAGGAGATTTTAGTTGTGGTTTTCAAAGTCATTATTAAGAAAAAAATAAAAAGTATTGGGCTGGAATCACACACCCCAGTCTAGGAAAAATAACTGCATTAGAGTGCCTTAGTTTCCCCATTTCTCAGCTGGGAATGTGATGTGACAAAGCAGGGTCCCAGGGAGGTTCCGTGTTTGCCAGAGTGAAGGCATTTGGTATCCAACTATGTGATGTAGAGTTCAACTTGGGAATAAGACACATTTTACTACAGAATATTGCAAACTTTCCATAACTCAAGTCCTTTAGAACTAGCTTGGGTTATGGATAGATACCACCTTGACTTAAAGGCCCCAAGTTCTATTTCTAGCTCCTTAAATGTTATTCTCCATCCATTAAACAGAACATACAAGTCACAGAAGTGGCATTTGGTGGCCTGGATCCTGCAGGAGATGAACAGATGTACTCATAATGATTCCTTCCACTCTTAAAATTTATAATATTGTACTGGGTCATTTAGGAAGATGGTAGCGCTCCTGTTTCCCAGTCTTGTCTCTTAACTGTAACTGCACACAATGCCAGATGCCTATTGAGAGAAAAATAAAGAGCTAAATAAATTTATTCTGACAATTTTAAATCTAAAATAAAGTAAAACAACAAATTAAAAAATATTAAATAATTATTTAAGCACCCTAGCATCAGAAACAGATTTATTTCAGGCAATTGCCTTTGAAAGTAGGCAATTGTCTGAAGAGTTGAATTAATCCTGGTAGTTGTGAGCATCTCTTTTACAAGGATTACTCTTTTACAGTTTTACAAGGATACACATGCATGATGTGCACACAAAATCACACACAACCTTTCCTACATACAAAACCACAAAAATATTTATGTATGATTATTCAGAACATCAAGAAAAAAGTAAATATATTTACCTTATAAGCACAATAAATAGCTCTTTCTGATCTGTGTTTTGTGGGAAAAAAACCCCATCAAATTCTAGATCACACTCAATATTTAAAAATGAAAGTGAAAAATGTGAACTGTGAACATGTTTCATTTATAAATACATGGTACAAAACCAAAATGTGTGCTTTATTTTAAAATTTAGTATACAAAAAATACTATTTTAAGTAGATATTTAAAGGAGCTGCCTTCCAAGATCAACATTTAAAATGAATAATACAGTTAACTTGAACAGCACCCTTGAAAGAAGGATAGTTCTAAAACGGCCTTTGACTTTACAAGGTTGTGGCAAATTCCATGATGTAGTTATTTATTACAGGCATGGATGGAAGTTATGACACAATATTTGCCTTAAGGGATGCAGAAGATAGACCAGCCTCTGGAAAAATGTTCATACTCTTCACCTGTATGTTTTTAACCTAGAGAGCAAAGGTAGGAGTTGGATCCCCTTTATGATCAGTGAATAGAGGTAAGCTTGATCCTTCAGAGTACCTTCTTGAGGATTTTCCCTAAGCTTCTATCTTAGGCAATCTAAAGCATATGGCTCTTACAGGATGATAATTTCTCTCCCCTCATTGAAATCTCCTCATATCATTTCACGGAGCTTAGTGGAGAGATTTTTCTGCTCCATTTAATACCAGTTTTGTCACTGTGTTTTGGGAAGAAGGTCATCCACCCATTCCAAGCTGGGCACAGGCAATTCATAGAATGGAAATGTCTCTTGTACTCTATTGACTGAGGCCTCAGCGAAGGCAAAATATGGCTAATTTTAAGTGGTCTCACTGACTGCTGGGACTGCTGACATGATTAAAATTAGGCACAGGTTTCAGTCCTTTCCTGAATCAAAGTTTAAACGAGATTCGAAATGGTTGCTTGACTTTACATCACATTAACATTAGCAATTTCCTGGCTATTGTTTTTCTTCCCCCACAGTGGTGACTTTTCCAAAAGAGATCCCTCATCTGACTGTAAGGGTAAATGAAAATCAGGCCCATTAAATTTACTGTCTGTAAAACACTAATGCCTAACAAAGAGTATCTTTACATTTAGATGGCATTTTTATCCTGAGGAATCTAAAATCACTCTATAAACCTTGACCTTGATCCTATAGTTGCTTACATACGTGAGCAGCTTTATATCGCATATCAAACTGGATTACTCATAACTGTAAAATAACTCATATGCTTAAGTGCTTGCATGGTGACCAACTTAATATGCAAGTGACACTCTGGTCAAATGTCATTAAGAATGTAGTTTGTGCATAAACCATTAATATGTTCCAATGAAGATTCATTCAGGTTTCAAAAATGTAGTTTACTCTATGCTGAATAATGTTTCTCATCTGCATCCTCACAGCTGTTGCCTTCCTCCTTTTAAAGGAATGCAAATAATTCCACGATTTATTGGCAACTGTCACAAGAAAAGTGTTAATGAAAATCAGCACCGTAGCTCCCATAAACTAGGCATCACTTAGCGTTTTTCACATTATATCCTCAAATACTACACATGCCAGATTAAAGTTTGCTAAGCATGTGATGACATCTGGCTATTTTGCCAGATTTCATAGTCCCATTATGTTGACTAATCTGATGAAAAGGTAAGTTGACCGAGTCCATAACAATATCACTCATAACCATAACTCATACAAATTCTCACTGACTGCAAACTCCACTTAACAT
Source organism: Nothura maculosa (assembly GCA_032353885.1). Lineage (NCBI taxonomy): Eukaryota > Metazoa > Chordata > Aves > Tinamiformes > Tinamidae > Nothura > Nothura maculosa. Next base: position 3,252,007 of record JAUBOD010000279.1, on the reverse strand, counting down.
CCACACAAAACACACTGTTTTAGAGAGGAGCGTCCCTCAAAATACTCTAAGGATTTTTTTTTCGGAGGATGGAATTTAACTGTTTTTTTTTTTCACTCTCTCCTCTGTCTCTCTTCCTCAGGGCTCTTATAAACATATCATCACCTTTGAGGTACATTTTATAAAAGGACAACATTAAAAAAACTCTTGAATCAGAAGGCTCAATCTTTTTTTTTTTTGACAGATATGAACATCAGGCAGCCCTTTTTTTACAGATGGATAAAGCTGCAGCTTAAATACAGTCAGGTTACATCTTAGCTTGTTTGCAGTCACCCAACTCTCGTGCCAGTAAGTGTCTGTCACCTTCCAGGCACAAGGTGACCGCATATTTACACGAGACATGGTGGGTTTTATATGTTAGTCTCAAGAGAGAACTACCTTAGAGTCTTAAGTAAATCTTTAAATAATAAGTTACACACAAAAAATGTGGACAGGTATTAGATGCATGCTCATCTACTCAGAAAAAGTTTTGACTAAGTTAAGCTGAATCATTTTAAAGAAAGATTTAAAGGATAGATTTTTCTCTCTTGTTTCTGCTTGACACTTTGGAAGAAATCTTGCCTCTTCCAGAATCTGCAAGAGATTTTCTCTTTTGTCTTGTGGGACAACATTACTCTTGGTAGGAAAGATTCTGAGGTTAGTGGCCTTTCTTCAAAAATAAATGACCTCTCTCCTCCTTCATTGCGCCACTGAGTCTTTTGTTCGTTTCCACATATAATCAAAACAGTGTGACAGAGACAGAAAATATTCTATATCAAACAAAAATTTTCTGGAAATTCAAGAACTATATTTGGTCATTAGTTCCCTTACATAATTTAGCATGTAATGAACAGTAGGGGCACCATCATACTAGCATTTTAATACACATTGCTATTCAGAAACATAATTTGGTTCAAGACAATTTTTTGACACAATTGTGCTTCATCTATTTGTCTTGGTAGAACAAAATCTGTTTGCTAACGTCATGTAGTTAAAGTTTCTTCATTGTCTGCAAATTGCTTATTATTTCATGTACTGAAGAAAAATAGGCTCATACATCTGAAGGGCTCTCTGTGAATTCAGGAGTGATACACATGCTAGATGCTGATTATTCTACTCAAGCACTCTCATTATTCTATTCAAGTACTGATCACTCAGCAAGGCCCAAAGATAAGACAAAAATCAGCTTTATTTCTTATTCTGAGAATAGCTGACATTAGGATCAATAAATCCTGACAGAAGCTATTAACATTTTAATGAGTTACTCAATAATATTCTAAAGATGTGCTGGCAAGTCAAGACTCCCCTGATTAAGGACAAATTTCTTAGACTACTGTAAATATATATTTCAAGGCCAAGAACGTAAAGCTGTCACCTGTCAATCAAGAAAAAAGGGCAAAAGTCATGAATAAAGAATCTAAGGAGGAACCTGCACATGTGATTATAATGATTACTGTACACCATATAACTTTTTAAAATGTCATTCATCTTAAACCAACAGAGCTAAATATTGGTCATGAGGTTGCATGGTTTGTTGTCATATAATTGAAGAAGTGTCTACGGCTTCTTCCTGCAATGTACAGAAATCCAATTATATAAGGAAGAGTCGGACATGTCTCTACACGATTGCATGGAACAGCAAATATGGGCAGGGAGCCAGACAAATGTGGAAGCAAGTATTAGTGCAAAATTTGCTGAGCCTTAAGAAAAAAGACTGATCAGAATGACCCAAGGGGCCAATGGGGTGAAACATGTCTAAGGGTGAACTTAGTCTCCCCTAAGTCTGAGTGTTTGAATTGCACTGCAATGAATCAGGATTTGATCTAAAGGAGAGATGTTACCTAGTGTGCAATACAGCACATGGCATTGGAATAAATCAGTGGAGGGGGCCATGTTATTGAACATAATGCCAATAGACTACAGAAAAATTCTCGTAAAGTTCCCGTGCTTACCTAATACTGACTTCAATGCAACACCTTAATAAATTAATATGAGTATTAGAACATAAACTCAGACGTGACTTTTTTTTAGTGGAGGCAGTCCAATATAATCAAAAGTATCTTAATAAAGCTGGCACAGCAAAGGACTGTAGGTATAGCGGTTCTTAGGCTGTACCATCAGGACATAAATGAGAAAAAGTCATATAAAATTACATTAGCAAGGCTTACCTGTAAGTATACACATATGGAAACATGAACCATGAAACCATTCAAAAAGAAAGTCATGTAATTAGATCAGCTCTTCTATGGACTTGAATTACTCACAATGAAAGCATTCATTGATTTTGATAGGATTAATTATACCTGAGTAAGAGGCATTTCTCTGAACACCAGAAGAAGTTTTCCTCATTAAAACACAAAAGAAAAATTCTGCAAAGACAGAAGAGGCCGCAAGATGCTTTCAAATATTTTGTGCAATGATTGTGCCTGATTTACCAGTCCCAAATGTGAGAAATACAGAAAACCCAAGGACAAAATCCAAGGCTTTCTTTTGTTCTTCCCATACCTGTAGACACAGTCTCAAACATGGAATTGAAACTCTGTTTTTGCATGCCCAGAATATTCACAATTCCTAGAAGATTAGTTTAGAACAAGACTCAGAATTATCTCATCTAGCATGAAGCTTTCTGATGAAGGAGAATACTTAATAATGAAGAAATCCCCCTCTCCTTGAAGTAGGATAAGGAAAAGGAAACAAAAATTAAGAGCAACACAAAATTCAATGATTCAAATTCTCCATTAGCTTCTCTCCTTTGTAACTGTACATACAAATGGATTAAAAAATTCTACTACATCAAAATGCTCTGCTTTTCCACCTCTTGATAAGCTCTTACAGCTACCTCACTCAGGCATGAGGGGCACTGTGACTTCTCAAGCAAGTGGGTCATACAGTTGAGTAAATAGAACTGTTTTAAACCAGAGCGGGAAGAAATCCAGGTTTCTTCTCCTCATGCTTCTATATATATTATATATAATGTGTATATGTGTGTGCATGTGCATAAACAAAACAGAAGAGATTCCAGAACTTCAAGAGCAAAATGCATAACGTTCGTATTCATAAAAATATTCTACAACCGAGGCTTTGTTGCAATCAAGTTGCTGTTGGCACTCACTAATAGACATGACATTCATTTACCTCTCTGATGGCCTCAGTGCCTCATGACATAAAACGACATTTAGCAAGACTAATCCTTTAAAACAAAATCTTCAGGGGAGACATGAATGCTACTTCAGTATACAGGGCAGGTGGCAGAGGAATGAATCTCATCTCACAGCTCAATGATACAGCCCTATTTTTCCTTTATTTTTTGAAAGTTTGGCTAGGCACCCATTGTGAATAAATACCAATAATCGGGAATAACTTCATGCACAGCTGTATTTTTTAAAAATTCCTATTTTGACTGAGATGACTTTCTTGTAGTCTGTGCATGTGTGATGAATTGTGAAAAATGCTTTCTTTTTTCTTTTTCTTTTTCTTTTTTTTTAATGTAATGAAGATCTTTCATTAAACGGGATCTTCCATATCATCCTCAGGTGGAGGAACAGACCATATTGATGTAAAGGATCCTGAAGAGTATGTCGTTCTTACCCATGCCATTTTTTAGATACCTAGCTCTGCAAACAGCCAAAACTGTTGCCATCCTAGCAGAGCTGTGCATGTTGACACCTAATCCCTTTTGGGACACTCATTTTTGTTGTGTCTGCCTGAGAGTCTTGATTCAGCCTTCCTCCTCCCCGGGGTGAGCACTGCACCAAGTGCAACATTGGGGCAATAGTATTTAGGGAAGCGGCAACCTCTTACTGACCACAGGCAACGGCTCATCAGCCAGAATGGTTGCAGGGGATCCAAGTGCAGCACCTTCTTCAGCCTGAGCTACACAAATGCCCTTCTTCCACTTACTGCAGCCATGTCCTACCACCAAGGGTAGATAAGATGCTTCTTTGGGCAGCAGGTGGATAGGGTTCAGGCCATCCAGGAGTATCTAGAAGCAACTGAATAATTTTATCCATTGCAGACATCATGTATAATGTATAAGCTAGCCTAAGAGCTGGGCTAAGCCCCTGTCTCTGCTTTCCTATGTGAGGAGCCCATGCACCAGATTAGAGCATCAAGTCCTTCTTAACACAATAACTCCTGAAAGCTTTTTGTGTGTGCGTGTGACACAGCACACAGAGGAGCGCCCAGCCTCGCCATAGCTCAGTCCCCAGGGTACTGTCTCGCAAGAGCCTTGAACAACCTGTGTCCTGAGAAGTGCTTCAGCTGCTGAATCAGCGCACAAAGGGACATTGTGACCACTGCCACCTCTTGCTCTTTTTTAGCCGCTATGTTAACAGAAGAAAGTGACCTCTTGCTACCTTGCTGAAAGGAACAACGCCTTGGGTTAAGAGCCTACCCTGCCAAAGAAGGAAAATTCATGACATGCTGCTCTTTAAAGCATTCCTTGCTGGCTCATTTGTGCAGCTCCCTGCTCAGCATGCTGCCTACAATGAGTGCCTGGAAGCACACGGAGGAGCCAGGCACGGAGCCTGGAATGGGCCTGAACTGCAGCATGGGTTTGGGTCTGACGTTGCCATGTTTGGCATCGCTTCAGGTCATCTGCATGCCCATGGGGGACTAGTCTGAAGGCCAGGCTTACATGTTAAGTGAAATATTAAGGTTAAATTGAATTCTGACATAAATGGAATTCTCGTGACTTTGCTGTAAGCTGCATGAATATAAATAAGATCTCATTTTCCTCACAGGTTTATGGGTCAGTTTGTGACCTGTTCTTGTGAAAGACATGCTTTCAAAAATGCCTCATTCTCTTCTGAGATACTTTCATAGAGGATGTGTCAAAATGTTTTGCTTCATTATTTCTAGAGTTTTCTCAATCAGATAGCATAATTTGGCTGTTAAAAGTAAATTATGGAAAAGTAATCAGAAATGAAAAAAGTACATATTGGCATTGTCTTATAAAGGACTTTTAAACTGTCGCAGTGGTACTTGCCGAGCTTAACATGTGCTATCAGCCTGTGGAGGGAGGATAGATCTGCTTAGGAGTAGATGCCGGCAGGTTCTGTTCTTTGGGTCTCTCAGAAAGGAGGTTGTTGACTTAACTTTGTGTTAGAATTTTATTTACAAGAACCTATATTTGGATCCAAAACAGAACCATATCCCTAAAAGGGAAATAGAGGAGTCATCTGATCCATCCCCTTCTGATAAGGGAGGAATGTTCCACTCATTTCTGACAGATGTTTAATTAAATTTTTCTTAAGGTCTTTAAAGTTATGCTCCATGTAGCATATTTCAGTGTTTCATCATTGCCATTATCAGGAAGATTCTCCCAAAAGTTCAAAATAAATCTTTCCAAGCTGGAGTTGTTAAACTCAATAATTCTTTTCTTCACCATGGAAATTCACTTCTTCCTCTCTGCAGTAGACTTTGAAATATTTAATGCACTATTTTGTCCTTCCCTATTCTCTTTTCCTGCAGAGTTGAAGAACCTCAGTTCATTCAAATCTTACCTCTCAGTCCCTACTTGTTGTATCATGGGTATTTCTGCTTTTGGGATTCTCTCTAATGAGCTCATATTGTGGTGAAGAGTTATTTCTCCCACACTGCAGCTTCTGCTCTTCTACAACCCCTGGGTGGCATCCATTCCTTATAACTGAGGAGACCTTGTATCATCTAGTGAAATATTATAATAACTAGATCTCTTTTTTGCAGAGCTGGCACCTACTTATTTGCTCTGTACTCTGTGCGCTATCTGCTGCATAGGTCTTTGCTCCCACTCTAACTGAAGTAAGTATTTTAAATGTTATTTCTCAAATAACTGTCCTTTAGAATTCAACATCATCCTCTCAGTATCCACAGCTCTTCCCAAACTGGGGTCGCCTGCAAATATGATTAGTACTTTTGATATTTCAATATCCTAGTCAGTAATGAAAATATGGCCTACAGCCCATGTCAGATTGCTGCAGAACCAGGCTCAGTACATCCTCCCAGGCCTTTAGTTACCACTGGTAGCTAATGTGTCAAGGTACACTAGACCAAATAGTTTTTCACCCTTAAGAGTCCCTACTGAGTTTTCACCTTTTGGTCTCTAGTTCATCAACATGACTTCAAATATTCTCAGTAAATAGTTTACCCATGCCAGTATTGGGTCATTGGATCTTCCTCCTACTACTCACACACTATTCACATCCTCATGGCTGCATCTGGACTTGAAAGGGAACATTTCCTTCACCCAGTCAAACTGGTGAAGAACATTTATCCTCTATTCTCAACAATATAAAGCCATGAAATAAGGCTGTTTTTGTACAATGACCTGGGAGCTGTAAGACATGCTGTCCTATTTCAGGCTGGTGGGAGAGAGGCAGGATACTCAATCCTCTTCTGCCCTCTTCCTGTGACACAGAGATAACTGCTTTTTTGAATGATTTTGGATAGAGTTTAATGTTTTAGGTTATTGCATGGAATCAATGTTCCATGACCCTTTTAGACTGGACATCTATCATAGGATGGAGAGCTAAGTCATTCTTTCCTAGCCATGTTCTTCTGTGTCAGTGTCTTTGTTACTGCAATGCCTTACATGCATTTCAGTCACTTCATGTTCTGGCTTTTACGTTTTTGTCACTACATTCTGAGGCTGTTTCTGTGCTCATCTGGAGAAACTAGATTTAGGTTTTACCTTCTGCATGCTTTCTTCCTGTGTTTGAGGCCATGAAAAGAACTCACAATTTAGCAGGTTGCTCTTCTTGTTCCTTTCATCTGCAGCTGTGTTTGCAATAGCATTTCCCCAAGAGATCTGTCATACAGAGTCTGCGACTTTATTGAAGTCTCCTTTTCTGGATGAATACATGTTTTATATTTGGTTCTTCTTTTTCTCTCCTAGAGGTTATAATCCTGAGCCATCCTTACTCAGCTTGCCTTCTATGTGAGATTCTACCGCGGAGGAATGTTGAGTAGAGGAAAAGAGAAAAGATTATAAAAGGTGAAAAGAACTGGATTTAGTAATGGTCTTATTTCTCTCTTCATCTACATATTTGCTTACTTCAGATTGTACTTTTGAGGACATTGCTTCGCATTTTTGTCCCAGATTAGAGCCCTCCTCATTTTATTAAAAAGTTTGTGTACAAAGATCTTTTTCTTCTTCATGAGATTAACAATTTGCTCAACAGTTTATGGGCATCAAACTCAACATTTTACCACTGCAAAAGCTCAAGGACCTGCAATGCATTACTTGGACCCCTGACCTGTATCCCATGTTCTCTTCCAGGTAGTGATGAGTTCCATGATGGTCTTCATGAGTTTTGCCTCTCCACTACCCTGTCGCAGGTTTACTTGCTAGTGGAATATGAACAACCTTTCTTGTGTCCAGAGGACACTCACCTCCAGATTTTTTTTCCTTTTCACAACAATATGTTTTAATTATATCTATCTATAGACGTTGACAAACACATAAATTTGTATAATACAAGTGCAATTTCTATTAATAATTTAACCTCTTCCATTGCTGATGCTACTTGCTCTCTTTTTTTAGGAGATTTGTTTAGGAGATTTTCTGCTACATACTTTACCAGCACGCATCTCCTGTGCTGCATATGCTCCCCATGCTTCTATCACAGAGAGAGAACTTGGACAGCCCTAGTTGCCTGCATGGTTCCCAGAGGTGGAGGGAGAACATCATCCCTAAAGTACAACCGTGTATGTCGTCTGAAGACCTTGAGAGTCTGGCTTCCCTTCTTGCTTTTGAGCTTTAACATTGTCTGTAAACCACCCAGATAATTCTAAAGCATTTGAAAATCATTAAACCAATGTCTTCAGAGGGGTCAGGGCATTGCTCAAATGTGTTTATGAGGATCTGGGGGCAGCTACTGTGCAGAAATTCCCCAAAGTCAGTGGTACATCAGAGTTGCAGAGTTAACTGATGATTTGATCTGTCTCTCAGGAAACGTTGCATTTCAGCACCCACTATCAGTAATAGTAAACCAATGGCTTATATTTGAGAGTCAGGGACATTGCTATCACAGAGATTCTGGATTAAGAACAGCTCACGAGCTCCCTAGATCTCTCGCTATCCCCCATTTGAAGAGAGGCTTCTGTGGTCTGTAATTATCTTCTGCCTACTCTGACCACGAATCTTCAGGTCTCCTTCCTCCCTGTGCTCCCCAAGGGCTCTCTGCAGGTCTTTAATGAAATGGTCTGAACAAACACAAAGTGAAGCAATGAGAGGCTGATTACTAAGCAGTCTTTGTAAAGGGCAAACACTGCCAGAGCCCCCTCCTCTTCTAGCACTCCAAGACTATTGGCACCACAGACCCAATGGCAGGTAAATGAGCACTGTGGCTTTCCACACTTATGTTGTGCTTGTAACATGCTACTTATTTGGAGAGAGCCAAGTAAAATTCGGGTGATGATTCTCAGTTAAAAAAACGCTTGAGGCATGCTATCCAACAAATCTTACAAAAACATTAAATATGTCCCGGGAAGTAAAATTTATAGTACAGGAAAGGTTTAGTGACTCCATTGCTCAGATTACCAGTTGGATATCAGTTTCATCATCAACAACCTTCAATTTCCTGTTTTGCTTATCGTAGAATTACTGTTTTTCCTTGTATAATGTTTGCACAGCCCGTATGGCAACAGTTACCTAAAGATTAGATACAGGATTTTTCAATGATGGATTAAAGACCATGTTTGTTTTATGATATTTAAAGAAATAATAATTAAGGAAAACTCAGGAGCCAAATGCTTGTAAAACACTAGTTCTGCTTATGTGCTTTTCTTTTTATACCACTGGAATAAAAACGTATGATTCATGGCTGCATGTGCATTACAGCACTGATTTGTGTTCTGCTTGGGAACTGTTCCTTTTACTGAGTAATAAATGCCACTAGACCCCTGGCGCTTAATAACAAAATTATATACTTCTAGTCTTTACAGAAAGTTCCTTGCCTCTGACAGAAACTTGCTTGACTCTGCTATCTTTACCTGTGTGAATCAGACCCTGTGTCATCTCTTTGTGTTTACAGGCATTCTTATTAAGCCTGTAAGTTGCCTGGTCTTGCACAAGTCTGACCCACCACATTGTTTCACTCCTTTGTTAACTTCTGTCATCACAGAGAAAATCTTTCTCCACCATAACTATATTCCTTTATCATTCCTCACTATCTTCCAAAGCTGTAGATTTTTTTCTCCTCAAAAACAGGTCTTCATACACAAAAGAAATTGCTCCTTGCCCATCTCCAATTGGGAAGAGTCTTTGGCCTCAGAAATGCTGGTAGGTTCCTAAGCAAAAGACTTGATGCTATCTAGAGCCTGGAAATTACTCAGTCTCAAGCTGTAGTGTTGATGCCAGTAAGGATTTGATTACCAAAAAAGAGATCTTTACTCTAGTTTTGGTACAGAGACCTTGTCATTGGGCCTATATTTTCTTCTCTTATTTTGAATCTAACTTTTAAAACGTATAGCAAGTTGGAGTCGAAACACAGTGACAAGCTTCCCTCCAAGTGACTAAAATCTGACTTACAAGGTCTTTCTGCAGTGAAAGAAGAATAAAGGAAAAAAATGCAATGTGTTTGTGGGTTAGTGGGTGGTAACGGTGTGAAGTTATTAGATAATGCATATTTACCTAGTATGAATGCTAACAAATGTGTTATCAGGAGAATAAACACTTTCAGTTGTTATTGAGGTTTAAAAATAGAAGGACAATAAAAATAAAACTGTTTAGTAAAACAATGGAGACAGATGAATTAAGAAACATGGATTAAGCTATTTCAGAGAAAAAATCTTTGAGTCAGGTTTACTAATTCAATGTCAATATTTTTCATGTTGTGTTTTTCTCTTGAAAAAGCATATTATGAGAGATACTGAGAAGCAAAAGGACTACTAATGCACAAAATAAATTCAGCTTCATGACTATATTAGGCACACATAAACATACAATAGATTCATAAATGCAAAAGCCTGCAGAAAAATTCCCTTTTCTCCCCTTACAAATGTCCGAAACTCCCGGTTGCAGAATAACCAGTAGGCAACAGACTGTTATTTGAATGTAAAGTAAAATATTATTTGTGGAAATAATTATTTCCTCTTTCCAATATTTGCTTTTTCATTTACTAAAGTGGCTAGAACACAATTTTGAGGGATATCTTTTCTTTTTTTTTAACTATATATTTTTTCTTAAAAATCTCCTCTGGTATATTTGAAATTAATCTCACAATATCATGTTTACACAGACAATTTATAGCTTCTAGAAAACAGACTACCCATTTAGGTACATAAACTTGGACAGCCAGTCTTAAGAAATTTCCTTTTCCTTTGCTCCCCTTCCTCCGCCCTACCTTTTCTTTTTCTTCTTTCTTTCTAAATTTTGTTAATTTGGCACTAAAGTTCTGTGAGATATTAAATTGTTGTCATGAAGTAGGTTAGACTGGACAAGGAAGAGATTTTAATGTACCGTTTGTGGGACTAAACTATTTTGATACCAAGAATTTTTCTAAGACATTTGCAATATCACTGTTACTCTAACAATGTTTTGTCTAAATGAATAAGCTACGGAATAAAGTACTCTGAATATACCGCAAATTTATATATTATGAAAACATATCTGAACATACGACTTTGAATAAGTATAAGTTGTTTTGTTATGAATGATGTCCTTGAGAATCAGTTCCTAGAAGCTTACTCCAGAATTAAATTGTAAAAGTCAAGTAAAAACAAACTATTGGCAAGATTGGGCTTTGTTGGACTGATTTTCTGGTTTTAGTAATAAAGACTATTAAAGAGAAATCAAAAGGCATGGTAAGTTCAAGTTTCTGACCTGCTTCACAGAAAAGTACTACTCAGAAGTTATTTCCGAGGGCTCAGAGGATGTCTGTCATTTTGCTGTCTACTCAAGGCCCACGAGCTGTAAGGGCTCGTTCTTTGCTGGAAAGAATCATTAATGTGAAGATGTTAAAAACGTGCATTCATAGTTTAGCTCACACTTTTTTTTTCTTATATTCTGCATTATGCTGACACTAAGTAGTACATTCATAATTCCAGATACTCTCTGAATCTTTTGGTGAGTTTGAAATATCCGGTGTTATTATATAGCCAGTGTGAGAGGAAGAAGAAGTGGCTCTGGTACAGAAACAAAACCTGCAATGATCACAGGACAAAAAACAAACAAACAAAAAAACCCCTCATGTTCACCTCAAGAAAGTAATAGGAGATGCATCCTTTAAAGTGTTACCCTTGCAAATCTACCCACTCATTTACAATGCGAGTAAGAATAAAACTGCATGTGCGCTGTGTTGGGTAGATGCACTACCCATGGATGGGCCTTTCAAAGGCTCTCTGATGTTTCTAGCTATGACCAGGAGAGGTCAAAAGGACCGTGTTGAGGTTTCCACAAGCAAATAGTGCATACTTCATGAGAAAGCCTGCTCACGTGCCCCAAACATTTGAAACTAGACCAATGCACTAAAACATTGCATTTGGCATATCTTAGCCTACCCATTCTTTTTTTTTGGTATAATATGGCTAAATCAGAAGCAGCCAAAGCTGCATATTCCACTGCAGCTTCTCGTGCCCCAGGCCCGAGCTCTCCATGGGTACCCAGGTGTCCCCTGGCTGGCCCAGGATGAACCTGACCCCTGCTTGCATGTGACAACCACACGCGCACGCTCAGACACGTATGTGGTCTTACCTCCACATTGCTCTTAAGGATTGCCACTGCAGCGTAGCCTATTTTTGCTCTTTAACTGTATTTTATTTCAACAGGTGCCTTTTCAGTGAAGCAGCAATTCAGCTAGCACTCACCTCCCGTCATGGCACACGTCGGCAGACCTGCAGCTGCTTATGCCAAGCCACATTTGTCCTACTCACTGTAGATTCAGATTGCATTTCTGGTAGGACTTACTACGAAAGAAATGGGTCAAGCATGCAGGAATTTTTGACAAAGACTTCTTTAAAACAGCCCTATCAATCTATTGTGCACTGTATTTCACTCGCACGTTATGAAATAAGACTAGGGAAAATGTTCATCTGTGGAAAATTCCCCATGGAGAAGCATGTCAAGACCGCTAGGCTTTCCATATTGTTATGAATGAAACTCAAAGTTTCACGTATCAACCCTCAAAAGTAATCGCTAGGGATTTCTGTTGATTTCCATTCCTTCTCCATTTTAAAGTTACTGCATTAAAATTAAGTGTGTTTATATGCTAGGGCATAATGCACACACATACAGAGCAGCAACTGTTGTTCCTGCTGCAGTGAATAACAAAAAAAATTGGCTGTGGTTCAGAGAATACTCCATTTTTTGGAGACTGTCGTGACAAGTAAGGATTAGACTTTACATGAGTGGCGATGAGGAGACTTCTGCTGACATGTGGGGGCTGTATTTTTTCTTGCCATTGGGACTGAGCCACATAATTCATCTTTCTCACTGAGAAGGGAACAGAGAGAACAAAAAACCCTCCGTATTTACACAGGGAGGACTACATGGCTCACAAATGGAGCTTAGCTGTATATTGAATCCAGCACTACAGATTATTAAAGCTGCTTTCCTCCCTGTTAATTATTTAGGATTTCTTACCCTCTGTAGCTGAGGTTGGCAATGCAATTTAATGACTGCAATATCAGTCACTCAGCACAAACAGGGGAAAACCAATCACTGCAGGTTTTTGAATGTACTGATTTAATATATTTTAATGTACATTTTGTTTCAAGAGTTGTCATCATTTTTTATGTGAGGGTTATTACTAGGTTATAGGCAACACAGGGCATATAGGTCAGGTTTCTTCAGTCTTTCTATAATAATTTCTTAAGTTTTCTATATTTTTTAAACTTTTTCATACCTTGAGAATATATTCCTACCAGTGACGGGACACTCAGTTAACATGAGAGGAGCTGCAGTATCAAATCCCACAACAGCTTATTATCAGACAATGTCTATAGATACTTGCTGAATTGTTAGTTTAGATAGATACCTCACTGATAGAACAGGAAAAATCTGAAAAAATGAAGGTTTCACAACTGCATCATACTGGATATATTGACTTTCAAACAACATTTTAGAAATAATTTACTTAAAGGTTGTTACTGGGGGTGTGGCAGTTTTGTGCAGAATGGATTGTGTGGACTAGAAAGACTTTAATTTCAAACCCATGTATTTTTTAACTGGTAGAAATTAATCTTTTTCTGTCTACCGATGTGGTGCAATGCTTAATGAAGCTGGCAAGCACCTAAAAAAACTGGTAAGCATGACTCAATTCTGCCAGAGGGTCTGTATGACCAGGTGGGTTTGCATTTTTAAACCTTCCTCCGGGCAATGCAAGTCATGATAGGAGTTTTTGTCTGTGGAGTATATAGGTATGCACATGAGCCATCTTTCCCCTCAAAAAGCCCTTTTGTAAGCAGCAACACTTACACCTATCACATGAAAAGATGAGCTTAGCAGTCTTTAAAATTTTTACCTTACATTCCAGCCTGGCAATTCTGGATTTCTTGCTTTGAGTAAAACCGCAAGTAATTAACCAGATACAATAAAAGAGGCTGTTCTCATGATATTTCTAGAACAGCCAGACAGTAAATCCCAGCAGGCAAAGAGACTTCCAGTATATCTTTAACATACCTCCAGCATACCTCTGTTTATACAAAAAACCATCCAGCGGTTTGTATAAACAGAAGATTTTATCAGCCATCACTTGGGTCTAGTATGATTCAGTGCTTGTGCTGCAAATGCAGGCACGCTGACCATGGCATGCAAATCATCCTGCAATCTTCAATTCTGAGTCTGTGGTTCCAATGAAACCAACAGCAAAAAACCCTAAAACTCAGCTATTATCTTGTTTTTTTTCCAGTTTCCATCCCAAGTAATGATTTAACTTATGTTTGCCTGAACTTTAGCCTTTGCTTACTGAAAACATGCCAAATGTTAGTGAATCTAATTCAAATTCGGAGTTCATCAGTAGCATCATTGTGGCAGAGTCAGGACACAGTACTAGGGTGCTATAAACTAAACAATTCCTATTTGAACAATTTTAAAAGTAAATTTAATCCTCTTCTATTAGAAAAGACATGAAGTGCTAGAACAGGAGGACAAGTGATTTCTGCTCATGAAGTCCAGAAGACTTTCTGAAACCTATTTATATGATCTTTTCTAAGAGAGCATGAGCATGCTTTGGAGAATTGCACATATGGAACGCTTTCCTCTGGCTCTAGGTTTTAGGGTCATGAGTTTCATTTAATAAACCTTGTGAAAGTATCGAAAGGGAGGGCTGACCTGCAACAACAAGGACTGTTGGCACTGAAAACTTGCTCTGGGCTTGGGACATTCAGTGGTCCACAGCAGCTGTTGTGCAGACAGTACAGGACCCACCACATATTCCCATCTTTGCTTCTTGCACCAGGTCCTTGAGTGTCTCAGCAGACATGAGGTGTCAATGCCTGGTCAGCCACCACGCAAAATGTCCCCTGTGACAAGCAGTGTTTGTGAGGGGGATTAGCAGCATCCTCAGAAGGCTGCGTTGCTTTCTGCCATGAGACATGTCTGCAATTTCAGCAGTCCTTTGGGTGCCTCCCATTTCACCTTTGCTGAGGTGTCCTGAGAGGCTCTTTATTGGTGTCTCTGGCAGGAGAAAGGAGGGAACTGTTCCTACAGCAGCTGCAGGTTTCCCTTGGGGCATGTGTCTGCAAGGTTTGTCTAAGCTCTGAGCTGGAGACCAATAAATCTCTGCCTGTTATGGCATCTGCATCAAAAGAAAAATAGCATGTTGAAATGAGTAGGCAAAAGAGACTTTGGTGCATGAACTTGCAGAGAAGAGTAAGTAGCAAGAAGCACTGCCACTAACGTATGATCCAAGATGCTGTGACTATATAGCTTGATACATGAAGACAATACGGAATCAAAGGCTCAGTGGTCTATGAGATTTAACAACTACAGGCTCTATCTGGGATCACAGGCCCCTGCTCACAGCACTACTGGCCACAGCAGAAGTAGTTGGTGGAAGATGGTTATTCTGTCAAAGGGATCAAACAAAGGCTACATGAGATGCTAGAAGAAGAGCAATACATTTTACCAGCACATTTTATAGCTGGAAAGCTGATTTCTGTGAGAATTAATGCGACCCCTGTTGAATCTAGTCTGCCTTGGCCTTAAGAACCAACTCTGGTGCCTAAAGTCTTGCTATAGTGCCTCAGTATAATCTCATTTCCCTATTTCCCTCTTCATTAAAGTTAGCTGATGCAAGTCTGAAGATGCATCATTGCCAAAATACCTGATTTACTATTTTTATTGATATTTTATAAACAAATTTTGCTACAAACTGCAGCTTCTCCAGCGTGGTGGGTGATTCCTGCTGATGTTGCAGAACAAAGCACATTTTGCCCATCACACACTATTAATGGAGCATCTTGTTCCTCACTTGCATCTGCTACATGCTAAAAACACTCTGCTCAAGATGCAAAATCAGCAGTTCTTGCACGCATTTTTCGCCTGTATCAGGCTGAATGAACAAGACCTTACAAAGAAAATAGAATGCAATGGTTTTCTTTCCATCTTCTCTATCTCCACATCTCAGCCCTTATTCTTATAGTCCATGTAAAATAGTAGCAATGAGAGAAAGAAAGATACTTTGGATGGTGGCTGGGCTAAAAATGTGACATGGTATTTACTAATACTCTCTCTTTCCAGAGTATTGATGCCACTGAGAAAATGCTGAATAGAAGAGCCGCAGGCACCAGAGCGCAGAGGCAAGCTGACTGAGAGCAAGGATCCTGCTGACTTCAACGAGTCTTTTGTGATCTCCAATGCACTATGAAAAAACGCCTTCAAATTACCCAAGAAGTATGTTAATAGCTGACTAATGCACAAGCTGGCAGCACTCACTGCTTCTGGAGTATGGCTCATTAATCTTACCTTTCATTTAAAAAATTCCAAACGTTTTAATAAACAATATTTACTTAGGAAGTCCTGGACAATAGAGTGTGTTTGTTTGCTAGGAAAGCGAGCTCCCTCTGGAAATAAAACTTTGCTTCTTTTGCTTGCAAAGCCACCTTTCATCCACAGCTACGTTTGGAAGCATGCTCAGTACTTTCCACTGCTGTAGCCTCTCAGGGCTAATTTTCCCTTTCACCTTTCAAAGGTTGCCCTTCCCCAGCTGAGAAGCTCATGCTGTGCATAGGCCAGCCTGTGCCTGCATGAAGCAGGGAGCGATTCGCTCTGGTGAGGAGCTGGAGAGCTCTTCTCTCCATTAGCTGGACCAGATGCTGTGTGCTGGGTTGCAGCCCCCAAAGTGCCAGGACGCATCAATTCAGACCCATTTCTGGTCTTATTTCTATGAGAAAAGAGACCTCAGGGATCTCCTGCTTCCAAGATGTCCTGGGGAATAGTGCACTCAGATTCCAAGCAAAGGATTTTTGGGACAATTTATGTTGGTGAAATTCCCTTCATATTCTGTTTTGTTGGGGGCTGCAACTCTCTTGTGTGTCTTACAGGTTTTTAGACAGCTCTGTCCTTATTGCTTGGGGTGCCTTCATCTGTGCAGCCCTTCTTGTCTGAACCAGAAGTGAAAATAAAGGATAAGCTGCATCTTCTCTAGTAGCTGAGGAAGCATGACCACATTTTTCAGAGACACTTTGTCCACAAAAGCTAGGGCAGAACATCTTAAAATTGGTCTTGCAAAGTCCTGATTGCATGGAGCTGAGAGGCACAGAAGATCATATAAAGGACATGAAACATGAGAGAAAAAAAAGACTTATCAATATTATCATTGTTATATTCCTTTCACAGTCATACTATCTCTGCACAGGCACAGGCTAACTTTTCTACGTATATTCTCTTCAAGACTTCCACAATAATTTTATTTGCCTTTCAAAACAATCCAAGCTTCAGGATTTATTAATGCAGCAATTAGTATGCTGATCATGCCCAGTATGCTTAAATCTTTATTGGCTGTATGCACCACCGAAAGTTTTAGTTTTATTAAACCTGAGCCTCCTACATACTGCTGTTTAGTGTGTGTCGCAAAACTAAGATCAGCTCTGAATGTAATGTAACCCACATGTTGGATTGCTTGCTTCAGTGAGTTACAGAAATATTTCAGGTAGCAAGTATTTTCTTACTACTCTGTTATAAAAATATGGCAGGCACACAATGTTTGCATTATGTGTTCCTTTTCCTTCATAGAGAAAGAAATATGCACCAAAGCCGTGTGCTCCGTTCTGGTCCTTGCAGCACAGTCATTTGCATCAACTGAGTACCAAACTCTGTGTATCAAACTACTCTGAACCACCACATTGCAGTAAAGCTTTTGCAATGAGGTAGACAACTGGTTAAGTTAGAATCTTCATTAAACAGATAGATGGTAGATGAATGGATGGATAGACAGATAGATAAAACATATGCTATATTTGCTGAGGAAAACTAGAATGAGATTCCAGGTTTTAATGACATGAAGGAAGGGACAAGTGCTACTGCAATTTCTTTTTATTTTTATTTTTCCTTTTTCATTTCCTTTCTTTTTCTTTTTCCTTTTCCTTTTTCCTTTTCCTTTTCTTTTTTTTTCCTTTTCTTTTTCTTTTTCTTTTTCTTTTTCTTTTTCTTTTTCTTTTTCTTTTTCTTTTTCTTTTTCTTT